>JAJMHT010000036.1:0-125666 GCA_030583145.1 Metschnikowia vanudenii | reverse complement strand
TTAGACATGTACAGTACTACATTATCTACGTTAGATGTAGAGTCGTATCCTCTGGATGATGGTGTTGGTTCCTCCCACCATCCTTGTGGGTTTACTCATTTGTTATGCATGCGTATTGGACGGCGCACGTATCCGTCACGTGATTACAGTCTGGTGACACTAGGTCACATGTGGCTGAGGTCTGGATGCCCTCTTACATAATTCCAGATATTTTAGAATTTTCCGAAAGTTTGTCGAAATTCGCGAAGAAAACCTTGAGGTACTCATATGAATAATGGGGAAATTGCTCGGCAAGCTTGGAGGACAAAGACACAACATAATCAGTCATATCGACAGGAAAGGACACCTTGCTGAAGTTTCTGCTTGAAGAGTCAAATTTGATATCATAGTAACAAGAGAATGATTTCAATAGGTTCGATGCAGCAACTCTAACTTCTTCATTTTTCTGCAAAAAACCGTGAAACAGTAAACTAGCAAGAGCACTGAATCTTAGTGCTTGTTCAACTTCCAATTCATCAGCGACTGATTTGTGGTTTTTAGATTTCTTAGAAGAGCGTAGCATAGCGAAGTACAAGAATCTGAGTATCTCTTGTCTTTGAGGAGTCACAAGTGTTACCTGATAGTTGAACCTGTTAAGGTATAGAGTAAATTCATC
Organism: Metschnikowia vanudenii; assembly: GCA_030583145.1. NCBI lineage: Eukaryota > Fungi > Ascomycota > Pichiomycetes > Serinales > Metschnikowiaceae > Metschnikowia > Metschnikowia vanudenii. The sequence continues at coordinate 125,011 of JAJMHT010000036.1, read as the reverse complement.
CAGTTCGCCACTCTTGTTCGAAATTTCACATTTGACTAAATCTGACAATTTTAAGACCTCCACAGGGGCAACTGTCTTTGTTGAAGAGTACAGATGATCAAACTCGAGTCTTTCAAACCAAATCAGTAGCCACAGCCGCCCTAGTTTGATTGTCACATCAGTGAATTGATGCGTTATATCGTCATAAAGCTTACATGATTTGCAAACAAATTTGACGTCTTGTGGAATGGCCATTGTCGATTCACTGAGGCACAAGGATTCAATTTCTTCAGGTTTGTCTTGCTCAGAATAGAGAAAGATTGAACCCTTCGTTGAGTGCTTGGATTTCAATTCACTCAAAGATTCAATGATTGACAAATGAGAAGCTCTAGGCAAATTGTAATAATAAGCACGCTTGCAATTCAAAAAGAAAATTTTCGGAGCATAAGTTCTGAGTAAGCTGGCGAAATTCTTTCCAATAATGCCCATGTAGAAAAACTGAGTCAAGTCAACGACACAGTAAAATTGACTTTCCCACACCTGGCTCGCGCTTTCCAATAGTAAGTAGACTAGAGTACTGACATCGTAAGAAATCTCCTTAATATACCTGAATGTAATCACAATAACAGGCGTTCCGTCGTGATAAGCCTTCTTTTTGATTATAGGGGATTCAATGGATGTTTCAATATTTTTCGCAGACATTTTGGCCATGAATTCGGCAAATTGGGAGTTTCCAAGGTTTGATTCCGAGTCAATGGCTTTATAAGACTTGGATCCTTGTAATGAAATTGAAGGTTTGGGATTTCCAAGTTCAGCCATAATTGCATCTAGCCTTCTCCAAATTATGATCCTTTGCTGAAGCGAGCTGTTTTGTGGCGAGACATACCCAAAGAGAAATTTGCGTCTGATCTCAACAAAGTAAGTGTAAAAGAATTTGTGGATGTATCTTAAACACGTGAGGGGTTTCAATGTTATTCTGTGGAACACATACCCCGTTTCATTAGTTGCAGTTGCCACATTTTTCATGAATGCAAAAATTTCTTGGTTCATGTCATTCATCACATCAGACTTATTTGCCAAAGAGGCCCACTTCAAATTCAGTATAGAACCGTTCGCCATATACTGAATGGTCTTAACTATCTGCATCAAGGATCTTCGGACTGGAGAATTTATCGATGTCAAATCAAAAAAGGACTCTGGACTCACAATAGCAGGACAGAAGAATCGGAGAAACAAAAACGACCCCACGGCGATGAGGGAGGCATCATCAAACTTCTTCCCGACACATTTATGAATCTCGCAGCAGATAAATCTGAAAGATTCAGGTACCCAATGCATCGAGTTCACAACATTGCTCACCAATTTTCGGAGATACTTAATAAAAAGCTCAACATCTTCTTCTTTATTGTCTCTTTCGACTTCAAATACCACATTGTTATCCACCATTTCTTCGATGAGAGGCCTCAAAACGACTGAGAGATATGGTGTCCCATACTCTTTAGCAAAAATTGACATTAATCTTGTTAAGGTTGAATTGCCACGGAAGATATCCGAGGCCCGACTGACACTTTGTAATTCCACATCTAGAAGAGTTAAGAAAAGTTTGTCTAAATGCATGGTGTATCCAAATAAGCCGTTCAAAGAAGTGGCCAAAAGATTATGCTCTGCAGGAGATGCAACTTCCGCAGCGGCGCCATAGACATCGTATAGCTCCGAAAGGCGATATATTTTTTCATCCGGAAACTCTTCTTCATGGAGCTTCGATATCCTAGCCGTGAGGGTGGTGGCAAAAATGTCCAAGAAAACTGGTCTTATTTTCTCATTTTCGTGATAACCCAATGGTAAAGCAAAAATTAAACCAATTCCAACGTTTGCCTGGAGCATGTAAGAAACTGCCTTCAACACATGATCGGTTATTGATTGAATTTTGTATTTTGATTTGATCATCAAAGGAGATGGGTCTTTGCCATTGAATTTTTGGAAAATCTTGTAGAACAAGGAAAAAAAATTTGAAAAAGCAAGGTCTTTAGCTTGTTCAAAGTTACTTTCTTTGGTTCCATCGGGAACCGACAAAACCAAGAATTGAAGCTGTAACGCAAAGCATTTCGCGCACTCGGTAGCAAGTTCGATCTGGAGGAATTCAATATCAGAAGCCCGAGCATATGAAGCCATTGTTGAGGTCAATTCCGTCGAAGAAAAGGTGCTGTAAGAAACAGCAGAGTCAAGCCATTCAGCCACAGTCTTTGCAAATTTATTTCTCAACTTATAGGCCCCTGCGAGTCCAAATTTCTCTCTCTGTGCGGAGATAACGGAAGTGAGTTTGCATAAGCGAAGCTTTAACTTTATTTGATCGACCATGTTTGGGACAATACTCACATAATCAAAGAACGACTCAATAACTTCGGGAAATAAAGCTTCCAAAAGGAAGACACCATCAGATTGTATGTTAAAAATTGACGTGAAGACGGACATAGTTTCCTCGATAAAAAGAACAGATTCAGCGGAGACGCTACCCTGATTTCTGTACATCTTCACTGTGTCCATGAGCTTGTCAAAGATCAACTGATATACATCGGAATGTGTTTCAGTAGACAAGGCCTCACGAATAACAACACGAATGAAGAGATGATTGCACTTAAGTAACGCAACAGCTTTGTCATAAAAAGATGAAATCATCGCTTTTGCCGCCTCCTGTGATCCGATTTGGTTCTTTTCCAATTTGTCATCAAGGAAACAACCAGAGGTTGTCGCCAAAAACTCTGTATAGTGCTTGAAAATAAAACTGTCATCATCAAGTGTACTCATGTCATCAATCATCTCTGCCCACCTGCTATATATCATAAGCCAGGCATCATATAAACCTTTGGTAGGCTCAAAGTCTGTCAAAATTGACTTAAACTTCTTATGGAGGGATACAAAGCCGGTGAAAACGATATCATCACCCATTACGTCACTGAAGGATTCGGCAAGTGAATTTTGAAAGCAATTTTTTCTGCTTCGAGTTGCAGTAACTTCAAATGCATGTGCTTTTATGGAGAGTTTGAGCAAACTGAAGAACTGAATGTCATGAGTGCACAAGGAAAGCATCAAGAGTTTATCCAACGAGGTGCATACACGATCACAGTCTATATGAGCCCACTTACTCTGATAGAGATCATTTTTTTGTGCCCTTGCGAGAGCCCCATACCTTTCCAGTAGAAAGCTTTTGAGGAAAATGAAATACTCCTTGCATGCGGGGTAGGGCAGAGACCCAATGACTTCACAAGTACTGTGAATCACGTTATGAGAAATAAGGATCGATATGCAGTGTGTCGTATCCGAAGAATCGATTTCATTACCAACTTGCAACAATTTCATGGACAATTTACAAGCTGAATTGAATAAGCTCTTTGTATCGGTAGTGGGCGAGTGGATAGCCATATTTAAAGGCGAAAACGCACGACGGGAGAATGCAAGTAATTCTTGAACCTTTTTATCTCTGTCATCTTCAACGACCTGAAATCGAAATTGCAAAAAGTAAAGAGGAGCCTCAGTGTAAATGTCAAGAGTTAATCGAAGAATATCATCAATCAATGATATTTGTTTCTCAGGAATCTTACTTCTTGAAGGTTCCAACCAGGTCTGCAAATTCGAATTATTCTCACCATCAAGCGTCACGGTCGCCTGTTCCAAGATTTCATTTTGGCTATCATCAGATGATAAGGTGGGCTTAATGATCAGACTTTTAGTATGCCAAAGAATCTGCGTGCAGCAATGCATGATGTTGGTTAAAGTTGGATTGAGTTTTTCCATGACTTGATCAAATTTATCACGATATCGATCCTGACAAGAAAGTGCCATGATTATTTCGAGTAGATCATATGAATCGAGGGTCTTGCATGGATCATAAAATATTTTTGTTTCAATTTCATGCTTCTTTTGAAACTCAGTGATAAATAAGGGAATATACTTTCCTGGTTTAATGACGATTGCTGCAGTGAATAGCTTTTGAAAAAGTACTCTAAAGCGAGAGAGAAGGGCATCAGTGACACATTTCAGACGCATTTTCAAAAAGTTGGTATATGTTTCGTCGAGGAAACGGGTGCTAAATTGTCGCACACCACAATCAGTCTCCGGAAGAAGCGAACCCAATAGCAAGATGCTGATCAATGATTCGAAACAGTCTAAGTTCACTCCTGCTTGAGAATCCTTCAACATCGAATTCAAGAATTTAACTCTCCTGTTAAACACCTGCTTGAGCTTGCCTGTTTTCAGTAAGAGCTCGTCAAAGTCGGAGGGACAAAGAATCACATACCATGAATAGAGCGAGGTGTTTGCGTTCGGTTCATGTTCAAATGCGGTGGAATAATAGTCGAAGATTATCTTGCATTCCTGCTCCGCAGCGCTACCCGCGTAGATGACATTCGAATAAAAGCCTGGCTTGTTTATGCATTGTGTTCTTAGATTCATAGATTCGTAGTGAAGAAGAAGCTGCTTCCACATGTTTGAGCGAATATATGAAATAGCACTGTAAACCAATTTTAGGTAATAGCTCGTGTTGTGGGGTGTACAATAGACAAACATCAACAGGCATGCATATCTCTGAAGTACCGAAACCGGAATATTTTCGCCACGATCTACCCAGGAGAACAACTTACTTCTCACAAAAGTGGCATAGTCAGAAGGATTTGAAGTCGCGATATAACGCAAAACAATCAGGATATTTGAGTCGATTTCTAAAATCTGAGCGCGTAGTTCACGAGGCAGTCGATTCACATAAGCTGAGACATTATAATCCGCATTTTGGACAGCGGTTTTAAATTTGCGGATATCAGAAAGTGCCTGGATGTTTACTTCGGGAGATAAGATGGCAAAAAGCACATCGAGCACATGGTCGGTATTAACATGTACCGCAGGGGGCTCCGTATGGGCATAAAGTTCAAAATTATTGCGACTTACTCCTGATTCAATGTCAAATTTGATGCCAATATCCATGGACAGGTCGTCCTTTTCGGAATATTTGCGTTCAGGGTCCCAGTTGGTGATGGCTATGATGCGCAAAAGCCTGGTAAGAATGACAGTGGATGTTAACACGTTTTCGCCCCGCTCGATGAGCTTTTGCGATGATGGATCTAGGTTCAACTTTTCCAAAAGAGAAACTAATGCATTTAAAATCTCAGAAAAATAGTCTTGCTGGCCGTTGAATTCATTGGGCTTGCAATTTTTGAGAATGAGGTTCGTGGTAATGATGAACTGGGAGTTTAACTCCACCTCTGCTAACGAGTATCCAGTTCGATTAGGTAGAATCGACTCGAGCCTGTGAGATAGAGCTTTTATGAAGCTGAATCCTTTCTGTGAATCTGTCATCTTATGGTATCTTTTCGTTCGCTCGTTTGGGGAATCGACTCCTGATATTATTGTGTTTTTTTTTTTTTCCTTTTCGTGAAAAGAAAGGGTAATCGCTGCGACGGAAATCAGACGTTTGGAAATATAGTTGAATTTTTTGGTATAAATTCTATTCCTTGGGTAACTTTGCTGGAGTTGTGACGCAGGTGGAAGGGTCAGAAATTCAAGGTATCAGACTTTGCTTACGGGCAATGGCGTGGGTAATGAGCGGTGAGGGCTGACGTGGAGTACCGAGAGTGCCAGAAATGGAGAAGAATCAGATTAAAAAAATCACGATACTTCTGAACAGCCACACAGATCCAATGGTTTATGTACCTAGACACCAGGGATAATAATAAGATGAACAAAAAAGCAGGAATTCCTCTGCGAAAAGGCTTTTGTATGTTGTCGGGCAGCGGATGACTAGACGAAGAGATGTCGAACGCCGTGGTACCAATCTGTGTGCGCGATAGATCAGACAGTGAGAGACGCCTGAAATCGAGGCAAGTACAGGGCAAGCGTACGCGAGCTTTAACAAGGAGATTCTTGAAGTAGATGTTTCTGTTAATTCTACTTGTCTTACTTGCCTAAAAATCTTTACAAAATTTTTTTAAGGTGTGAATTTATACTTGAGTTTTTTTTTTTTTTTTTTTTCTCCTCAGGTGGCTTCTTCGGAAGCTTTAGAGGAGTTTGAAGGCACTAGTAGCGTTAAGCAATGAATGGGGCCGCTCCGGCTCCAAAAGGCGTGGCCGCGCTGGGGCCTCACTGATATGTGTGAACAAACACACACCTGACGACTCCGATTCTCTTGACAATAAGACAACGGCCGCAAGTATATTCGTTTGGAAAATAGAAATTTTTGAGCCTTAGCCAAAAGTAAAACAGTTCAAGTTTCATCATATTAAAATTCACTTAATTTCCTTGTGGCTCGGCAAATCAACCGACTAGGATTGTGCTTTACTGAACTCATCTAATGGTCTGAAATGAACCGAGGTTCGTCCACAGAAAAGCTTGGCGAGCCTGAGCACTTCTAGTTAGAGAGTGATTCAAAAGATCAGAACTTGGTTTATTCCTTCTTTTGTAAGCATTTTCGAAAGATTAAAGCTCTCATAGTAAATTAAAAAAAAAAAGTCGAATACTGGTAAAAATGAATGTTTGTTATTGTCCTCTGGAACTGTCTCACAGGTAGAAAGAACAGGGGCAGCTGTGAGGAAACATCCTGGGCACGTACGCAAAGCCTCGAAAATAGAAAACAATACTCCTTAGTTTTAATTTGAACAAGATTAAAAAGTAGCTTTTTGTTAGCTTTAGAGAATCTCAACAACTCCTGAATTTAACTAGCCATGATATTTTTCTTTTGAGAATCAATACGAAGCTCGCAGACCGGCAACTCTGAGTTGCAAATGCCTGTATACTAAGACATCCAATGAAATCCGCGTTCGCTTGTCTTCACCGAGCGAGATTTCGCTCCTACCAACAACTATACTTTATTTAATCGAACATGGGTGCTGCTTACACTATTCTCGGTAAATCTGTGCCATCTAACATCTTGGCTCTCGCCACTTTGGGCTCTGTTGTCTTGCTCGTTGCCCCAAAGCCATGGGGTCCAGCCAAGCCTGTGCACCCTCCTATCAACGCTGCCTCTGCCGAAGAAGAGAAGTTTGTCAAGGACTTTTTGGCTAAGCACGCTGAGAAGCACTAGACAGTTTGTTTTCAAGAATAAAACGTACATAGAAAAATCGATATCAGTTTAGATTCTTTTTGTCTTCGAGTGAGAAAGAAATTGGCTTGTTGACAACGTGTAGTTTAGGTGGGATTTCTCGTTACCGGATTCAAATAGCCCAAATTCGCCGGATACTGAACATTCGTCTTCGAATGCTAAATTATGTGAAAACTTTTACATGTAGTCAACAACTCGTGTAAGCGTATGTACTTCCAGATCATTAGCGAATGCAATGACCATTCGGGGCTTGCTTTCGATATCAAATTTCAGAGTTTTCTCAAAACTGATCTTTTCTTCATATTTTTCTCTCGATGCTTTCGAAAGCCTCCCAAAAAGAGAAATGAGAACTGAATTCAATCTGAAGTCTGTTGGTCATTGTTTATTTCACTATCCTAGTTTTTTTTGGCGTTTTTTTTTTTTTGACGGTCATTTCTATGATGTTTAACCTTATGACGGAGACTGAGGTTCTGAGAAAACTGGCCTTGCCTTGGTGTGCCCTGCGCTTGGTTTTCTATATACCAAACCTCATCGTGAGATCTCACGCCAAAAAATAAAGGGAAAAAATTACCTGCTTCGTTCCTGGACTAGCTGAAAAGTCATCACCGAATACCAAATCAAACTAGAAAAAATGTCAGCTATCTACAAGGCATTGCAGTCCAAATCCTCTAAGGAAACTTCGGACAAAACCAAGCACATAAACCGTCAGCGAGTGTTGGTCATCTCTTCGCGTGGTGTCACCTACAGACATCGCCATTTGATCAATGACTTGACACAATTGATGCCTCACGCCAGAAAAGAGCCTAAGTTCGACTCGAAGAAAAACTTGTGGCAGCTAAATGAAGTTGCGGAATTGTACAACTGCAACAATATTTTCTTCTTTGAGGCGAGAAAGCACCAAGATCTTTATCTCTGGATCTCCAAGCCACCTAATGGACCTACGTTGAAGTTTTACGTCCAAAACATGCATACTTTGGATGAACTTAACTTCACTGGTAACTGCTTGAAAGGATCAAGACCAATTCTCAGTTTTGACAAGAGCTTCACCAGCTCTGCTCACCATGAGCTCATCAAGGAAATGTTCCTTCACACATTTGGCGTTCCTCCTAATGCCAGAAAGTCCAAGCCTTTCATCGACCATGTCATGACCTTCTCTATTGTGGACAACAAGATCTGGGTGAGAAATTACCAGATTTCTGAAACCGAGCAGGTGAAGGAGTCGGACATTGCCAACTTCGATGCGGAATCCTTATCATTGGTTGAGATTGGTCCACGTTTCGTGATGACTTTGATTACAATTTTGGAGGGTTCCTTCGGTGGACCCAAGATCTACGAAAACAAGCAATACGTGTCTCCAAACTTTGCAAGAGCACAAGTCAAGCAACAAGCTGCCGACCAAGCTCGTTCGCGTGCCAACGCTGCTATTGACAGAAAGGTCAAGTTGAGAGAACAAGTGTTGAAGGTGGACCCATTGTCTAACGCAAGTTTGTTCAAGTAGTTTATAATTTGTAATATAGGGAAATAAGTTTAGTTCTTTTTTTTTTTTGTTTTGTTTTTGTTTTTCTAAAAAATAATGTAATAAAAAGAAAAAGTTTTCTTTCGTTTAGATAACTATATTTACTTGCTTCAATTGTTTCTTCAGATAAAGCTTCGAATTTCTGGGCCTAGGTAATCCCCGATGCGTTGACTGGTGTACCTGGAGCGACAGGGCCTTGAAAGGTCTTCACTTGATACCTTTAATTTACCGCACCTTCACTTGCCAGGGCACTGAAAATCTATTGAAAGAGGTATTTTATTGTTGAAGCTCGGCAAATTACCAAATAAAAAAAGATGGCTTTTGTATACTAACAGGATCAACCAAGCCGGGCTCATTGGGACTAGGGCAAATCGCATCGCGTTCCACTCAGGCAGAAAACCATTTACATCGCTAGACTTTCCAAGAAACTTCAGAGCGAGAAACTGCCACCGCACCGCGCGTTCCCCTTAGAAACTTCGAAATAAGCCTTGGGTCTATTATTAGAGAAAATAACAAATCAAAACCCACTACTCTCGATTCCACGTACACCTTCTTTTTCTTTAACGCCTTTCCCGTTCTAATATTTACAATATATCAATCTAGCACTTCAATAATCACTTTCTTCATAAAATTCCAAGTCACACAGTCCTTTTACTGGGCTTGCACTAAATGTCACAACTCAGAGACAAATTCGTGGGAAATACCGATTCCCACAGTATCTACTGGAACCAGCAGAACGGGCAAAGGTCTCGAGAAGATTTCGGTTATGCGCCGTCAGGTACATATAGGGAGACAACCCGACCATATTCCCCCATATCAGATACATCAGCCAGCCCAAACCATCTAAATATCGGGCAATCAGCCGGGCCCTTTGGGCATGAACATCCTAGATATGCTACCAGCAGGCCTACTGAAAATTATGAACTTTCGAATTTTCCCACAGATCCTTTTGGCCCGAATCAAGCGTCGGTTCAACCGTTGAACCCGTTTCATAACTCGACATATCCCGATGCTAATGGTTACTCTGTTGCGCCCGCACAAACTAGCGCCCCCGATGTATACCGAGATATCTATACAGACGAAAGCACTCATCTAGAAAAACATATGCTTCGGAATGAGCGCAACAGAAAGAAACTCGCTGTACGTCTCCCCCGTTTTCATTATACAAAGATACCATGGTTCTCTCTTCTAGCCACTTCCGCACAAGTGATTGTGTTTTTGGTTGAGTTGATCAAAATGGGTGTCTGGACAGGTTCTCCTTTTCAATCAAAGCCATACTTCAATCCAATGTTAGGGCCTTCCATTTATGTGTTGATTAATATGGGCGCTCGGTACGTTCCTTGCATGCATAAGATCCTGGGAATAACTCTGGATACTACCATCCAATTTCCCTGTCCCAATTCAACGTCTACGGATACAAATGTGTGTTCTTTGAATGAGTTGTGTGGACTAAGTGGTATCCCAATTGTAGACAACGAGTTTGTTCCCAGCCAATATTATCGAATTGTGCTTCCCATATTCTTACATGCTGGAATCTTGCACATTCTATTCAACATGATTTTGCAGTTGACTATGGGTGTTGCCGTGGAGCGCTGCATTGGCTGGTTGAAGTATAGTATCATCTACATCACTAGCGGTGTTTCGGGGTTTTTACTAGGTGCTAATTTCTCTCCCAACGGAATCGCCTCTACGGGGGCCTCGGGATCTTTGTTTGGGATAATAGCTGCAAACTTCCTCTTGTTCGTTTATTGTGGAAAGAAGAATACGAACATATATGAAACGAAGCGTTACAAGACATTTATTTTTATTATGATTATGGAGATTCTAGTCTCTTTTGTGCTTGGTCTTTTACCGGGACTCGACAATTTCTCCCATATAGGAGGCTTTGGTATGGGAATTTTGACGTCCATATTGCTTCTACCGGACCCTTCTTTTGTTTTCAAGGATGGGGTTTATACCTATGAACCTGATACGTCAACATGGAAATTATTTTTAGATAATTGGAACCCCCTTTCTAAATACAAGGACAAGGTTCCCTGGAAAATTGCTATTTGGGCACTTGCAAGAATCGCTAGCTTGATTCTTGCAATTGTGTACTTTGTGCTTCTCGTTAGAAATCTCAAATCCAAGAAAATGGAAGATAACGAGGAGACCTGTTCCTGGTGCAAGTACATCAATTGTATCCCAGTCAATAATTGGTGCGAACAAGGTGAAGTTACAGTTACTAAATCCTATGGTCAAGGTTCAACAAATTCCCCAACTACTACAACTTCAGGTGGGCAAACAACAGTCCCGGCACAAATATTTAATCCGCCAACATCGACCACAACTGCGAAGAGAGAGTTCTTCGAGGCGGCACCTATAAGAACCGTGAATACGTTCCCCAAATTACTGGCGAGTGCGAAACACGTAAAAGCTGGCATTCATCATGACCTGGGGTCAGTGGCGGTGCTTGTGGTCGTAGCCTTTGCGGGCTACAAAGGGTTCAAAAAGGTCAAAACTAAGATGGCGCAAAGAGTGATTAAGACAAAAGAAAAGAACAAGCCTTAATATTTTTGATAAGTTAAGCGTGTAGGAAATGATATTGATGAAATCAACTTTTCTACTTTTAACGAATGTTTCCGTACTGCATATATGGCCGTTTCGATTTTTTTACGTGAAAAACCGAGCATTCGAATCGCTTGCAAATTAGTCCATCCTACACCAACAACAACGTCCAATGATCTGCACACGTTATCTTGGAAGGAGTATAGGAAAGCGGTCATTTGTGACATCCCAGCCATCTCGTTTCTTGGAGAATATTTTTGGATCGAGAGAGTCCAAGACAAAAGAGCTCATTGAAAAGCAGGATGAGTATGCAGTGGACCCAAGTTCCAAGATTCTCATCTTGAACGAGCAAAACTCACCATCACACAAGCCTTTTGACCCAGCGACGGATATTCCTGGCTTCAAGATTCATCAGTGGAAGGACAAGTTTGTGCGTGCGCAAGATATTGAATCTACCGTAACCAAAGAAATGGTCACAGATGCCATCAATGAGGCATTTAAAGAAACCCACGGCACCGAAATCTCAGTGGATAAATATTCCACCACTAGCCTTGAGGATTTGCACAAGAGGTTCACTTTCGCCAAGAGCGTACAACAGAAACTTGGTTTCGACATCAAAGACCACACCATCTCCAGAGCGCACGATGTGGATTACGTGTACAAAGCTTTGCAAAAACAAATAACCCACAGATGGTCTAGTGAAAGAAACCCTAACGCTATCGTATTGAGACCGGAAGATTTCGAAGACCAGCCAAATGTCTACTTGAACATTGAACATGACGAGCAAGAGCAGGCCAAGATCTTTGAGGACTTGAAGAAGCAGGCCTTGGAGAATTAGAGAGGGGCATATAGTTAAACAAACTTGTACATATATGGAAATAAAAATTAAAGACTGGAAATCAACCAAAAAATGGTTGGGTTTTTCTTTCTAATAAATGACACGTCCAACCCCCCATACGCGTTATCTTCTTTTGGAGGCAATCACCACAGCCGCAATGACCGATGTTACACCCAAAATGCCGGAAGCAAGGACATAATTTGGTAAGCCAGGAATCAAATCACCACTAGCATTTGGATTGTGCCCAGGGCGCTTGGTAAAGTCCACAGGGGCCGCCTCATGAGGGCTGTGAAGGTACAAGTCTGCTTTATTACTTTGAAAGTCCCGATTCACTTTGATACAGTCTTTCAAATCACTGTCAGAGGTAATCGAAACCACGTCACCCTCATCATCAATGTAGCTGATCGCGTAGACATCCATCAGATGATCTACAATTTTCAAGGCCTCATAGTCCTTCGTGTGAAGCTTAGCATCAATCACTCTTCTCAAATCTTCAAGTGTCTCATTCTCCTTAACTGAAACCCTATGCACCCGGCCATGAGCCGCGGGGGATTTAAACTTGAAGATGAAGGCTTCCTCGGTTGGCAGGAAGCTAGACCCTGCTGGTTTTGAGGAAATGCTTTCTTGGACCGCAGAAATCGAGTCGGAAGGACCGATATCAACATTAAACAGCTGGAATTCCGATGGGGTTACGTCAGGCGCACTTGTAATTGAGTCAGAATGTAAAGACTCGGAATCTTCGTTGTCAAGGGAGGTCCAGAATTTGTTCCATGCTGGTCCTTCTTCGGGAGAGTTATTTGTAGAACCTTCGGATGCACCCAGCTCGATCTTCTTGATTTGATTCAAAGTAGCATACGTAAGTTTCAAGACATCAACAATACCGACTATCTCCTTATTATCATCGACCACCGGGAGGTTTAAGAAATGCCCATCGAACATTTGGCGCAATGCAGATTGGATAGGAAAGTTATAATTGGCCACATCGGGCTGTGGTGTCATAACTCTCACGAGTGAACACTTTCTAGGGTCTAGCCCTGCGGCAATCACTCTCAAAACCACATCTTTGGAGGTGAAAATTCCCGAAACGTCATCGTTAGTATCTTTCACCAAAACTGCAGTGGTGCGGTTTTCTTTCATTAGCAACGTTGCCTCATAAACGGAAGTTTTGATGGTGGCATAAACGGGATTGGTTGTATGGTCTAAAACAGATTGTAAAGTAGGGCCATTCATTTTAGACTTCAAGCTGGCAAAATATTCAAGCACATACGGAGATTGTTCTGCCATTCCGATTTCAAGGTGGACCGAATCGAGAGCTTCGTGCAATTTCTTAGAAGAGAAATTTAATCTCTCTAACTTTTCCATTTGCTGCGCATAAGACTTGGTGATGTCGAGCACACCCACAATGCGGTTCTGGTCATCCAATACAGGGAGGTGTCTGAAGCCCTTTTCGACCATAAGTGTCAAAGCCTCCGTAGCAGGGCTGTTTGAATTTGCACAAAGAGGCGACGGAGTCATAATTTGGTCGATGGTAACTGAGGTTGCACTCAAGCCCGACCCCACAATTCTGAATGCCAAATCTTTGGCTGTAAAAATACCAATAAGCTCGCCACCATCATTGACTACCAAGATGCAGTTTTCTCTCCTGGCAGACATCAACTGAGCGGCCTCGTACACCGTGGCAGAAGTTTTACAGATTATAGGTTCAGAGGGCTTTAAGTACATCACGGTACCAGGGAGTGCCTTTCCCCGGCGAGAAACTCTCGAGCCCAAGCTTCTTTTCTTAGAAAGCTCATGTTCGATTTTTCGTCTTATAGCATCATCTTTCTTCGACTGACGGTGTCTCGAATCTTTGGGACTGGGTTCAGGATTTTTGCGGAATGCAGACATTTTCACTTCTTTCTTGGTTAGAGATAGGAAGATATTTTGTTGGGTATTTTGGGAAGATGATATACTTTTAATGATCCAGAAGCCCGTGGTACGTATCGTCTTTGGGTGCAGGCCGCATGTGATTGTCTGGATGCGGTAAACTGAGATGCCTTGATGTAAATAACTGGAGTGTATGTAGTCAATATGGTACGTGGGGAGATGATGCTGGTACTTTTGAATTCCAGCAAAAAAACCATAAGTTAACTATAAATTTGGTTCTAGGTAAAGAGAAGAATAAATGCCTTTTGATAAAAAGCTAAATTATTTTTGTGAGACTGTTGGTTAAGTAGTACCTTGTGGTTTCAGTCAGCGGAAGATAGTTTCACCAACTTGCAAATCCACTTTGACGGTAAGATTGCCCAACGGTGCCATGCGGTGTGCACAGACCCCCAAAAGTAAGGAAGGACTGGCCAGTGGTTGGCGGTAAATTTATACTGACACTCAACCGGGACTAACTATTTAGACTTTACTTTGGGAACTGATGATCTTTTTTTTTTTTTGTTTCTTTTTATTTATTTACTTATTAATTTCGTGGTTAATTGTTTTACTCCTAACTCTATCTGCTTATGTGACCACATCCAGTTTTGCAGCTTGCCGACCGCGGCAACCCGTTTGTCTCTACAGACTAGTTTCCGCGGCCGTTTGCACCCACTTAGTTACACCTTGATTGAAAATTTAACTACACCCTCATTGACCACTTGATTCCACGAAAATGATCTTCAAAACTATTCAGTATTTACTTCCTCTGAGAAATCTTTTCTTAGAGTATACAGGAATCAAAAACCAATTACTTGCGCTCTTAAAGCTTGGACATGTCCCCAGACATGTTGCATTCATTATGGATGGCAACCGTAGATTCGCAAAGGAACGGAATCTACCTATTGCAGAAGGCCACAGAGCAGGTTCAAAAGCCCTCATGCATGTAAGTAGAGTTTTTATCCAAAAGATTATATCTTACCTGTTTGCCACAAAAGTACTAACAATTACAGGCTTTGACGACATGCTATGAACTTGGAGTTATGGAAGTTTCGGTATATGCATTTTCCATCGAAAACTTTAACCGACCAAAGAAGGAAGTCGACGATATTCACAAGTTACTCAGGTATAACCTCCAGCGCACAACAGAAAAGTCCTCTACTCAAAAACATAGCATCCGTGTACGCATTGTTGGGAATAAGAACTTGATAGCTCCCGAGATTCTAGCAGATTTAGAAAAGTTGGAGCAAACTACAGCCAGCCAAAATGCCACAAGAGTTCTCAATGTCTGCTTCGCATACACTTCTCGAGACGAAATTGCCCATTCAATCCAGGAAGTCACCACAAAGAGAGAATCGGAATACATGACAAAGAATGAGATCAATGAGCGGCTGATTGGTGAAAACCTTTATGTTGGCGGAACCCAACCAATTGATTTGCTCGTTAGAACTAGTGGTCATATGAGACTCAGTGACTTCTTATTATGGCAATGCTCATCCAATTGCAAGATCGTATTTGTCGACACTTTATGGCCAAGCTTAGACTTCTGGAATCTCTACCGCATCCTTTTCCAGTGGTCCTTTGAGCAAAGAGCGATGCAAAGCAGAAAGTTTATTTTGGGCATGTCTAATCTGCCCAAGTCAGTTGGTCTTCAAATGCTTCCAGCATCCCCTCCGTTTGCTAGCGCCACTGAAGAAACGAAAGTGGCCACAAATTAGCTCACTGTGAATGATCTGATCACTTTCTTCACCTCTTTTTTGCTTCGTTCCTTTACTTTTGCTTCTTCAACCCTTCTAAGATAGCCCATATATACAACCACTTCAGCCACAAGTATGATAATGCCGAACAAGAGGCAAAGTAATACTCGATAACTATCTCTTATACCCCAAGAGGAATCTGTCCAATACCAGATGGCATAAACCACACTTGCAACACTAATGAAGATGTTGAATATGGTAGTTATATGGTTTTTCGTTTCTTTATGTTGCCTAACGGTATCAAAGGGTTCGTCATCGAACTTTTGTTCATACAAGGTATGCATCGCCGAGCTTGGATTAACTAGTTTCTGGTATTCATCTTCTTTGGCCCTCAATCTCAATGTCTCCATGGTTTGGATAAATTCTTTCGTTTTAGGAACATTTTCGTTGGAGGAATTTTTATTTGGAATCACAAGTTGGGTGGTTTTGAGAAGCTCCAACATCGAGGCCTTTGGCTTGCATTCGTGATAGAATTTCACCAACGCATCATGAGGAATAACGTCCTTGTCAAGAAAACGGTGCTTTTCTTCGGGGCTCAAATTTGATTCACGAATAAGTCGAGCCAATTCATTGGTGACTTCAAAGTTAGTCATGGTTTTCCCAGCTGACCTTCAATAGTTGTGACGACGATGGCCTCCGCGCACCTTGTCTGTCTACCAATTCCGTACTTCATGTGCTGATCGTGCATGCAGACTAAAGTCTCTGAATGGGCTCATTAATTACAAAAATATGATTTATACTAAGAAAGTGGGGTGTGCCCATACTTTGGAAAAAAGAGATGTATCTTCTTTATATTTTTTCTTCAAGTCTACTTTCTTTTCCCGGTGCAGATGACTGGATGATAGGATGTTCGTACCTTTGCCATCGGCCAACTATATTGGCTTGGACACCTGGAGAAATTCCGCGTTGATAGCGAGCGTGAGGATGACTAAAATCAAGGAACACTCTTAACTTTTTTTTTTTTTCTTTCTCTTCGGTCTTTTGAAAATTTAAAAGTATCAAATTTAACATGGCTTCTGCAGTATCTACCTCCACCATCGTGGGTGCGTTGGCATGCCAAAGGAACTCATTTCTCAAGACCTTCCAAACAAAAGTTGTTGGATGCAAAGAGTATCAACCAATCAAAACTTCAAAAGATAAGCAGAACCAGAACAAGAAAAAACCTGAAAAAGATCAGACCCCAGAAGTACCCCTCTATGCTGTTGAGTTGCAGGATACCATTTTGTTTCCCGAAGGAGGTGGACAGCCCTACGATACTGGAAGTTTGAGCACGGGTTCAGATAAGGTTCCTGTGCAAATGGTGCTTCGCCAAGAACTCACGGCCGTACATGTGACCCCAAAACCAGTAGAAGTGGGATCTGAGGTGACCTTGGAAGTTGACTGGAAGAGAAGACTTGATATCATGCAGCAACACACTGGACAGCACTTAATTTCCGCTATCTTCGATACGTATGATTTGGAGACTTTAAGTTGGTCCATGGGAGATATGATCAACTATATCGAGCTCCCTCGTAAAGTTGAACAGAGCATTGTTGATGAAGTTAGCCAAAAAGTCAATGACATCATCGTGGAAAACTTACCTATAAAGGTTACAACACCAGACAAATTGGGTAGAGAGATCGATACATCTCATATCCCGGAGGATTATGACTTGTCCAAGGGTATCGTTAGGGTCGTGCAAATTGGTAACATCGACTCCAATCCATGTTGTGGAACGCATTTGACAGCCACTGGGCAAATCCAGGCAGTATCCTTTTTGCACCAGGCAAACGTACGTGGAGGGAACTCTAGACTTCATTTCATTTGTGGATCTAGAGTCTCGCGCCAGCTTACTGCCTATCACCTGATGCTCAAAGATGTTCTGGGAATGCAGTTGTCTTGCCAAATTGAGGATGTATCTAACAAAGTTGCGGATCTCAATCAAAACTACAAGAAAACCCAGGCCAGGGAGAGCGCCCTCATGAAAGAGTTGGCTGCGATCGAGGCATTAAAGGTGTTTACGGCATTCAAAGAAAAAGAGACGAAAATTGCTCATATCTACAGGCAAGACAGCTCTCCAGAATACATTTCTTTGGTCCAAAAAGAATTGTCTACGCTCATCAACGCTAACAAAGATGCGGGCGTAAACTTATCGACCGACCAGACGGTCGTGTATCTCAACGGCGATTACAAATCGGGTAACGGGGGTATGGTAAAGGTTTCTGGCCCACTTGCTGAGGATATTCAGCTGGAATTGAAAAAGCTTATCAAGAACATTAAGGGAGGCGGAAAGGGACCATCTTTTCAAGGTAAAATTACGAAGTACGAAAAGGGAGAAGTTGAGACCGTTTTGCGCTACCTCGAATCTTTGACTTTGCCTTGATACGTTTCAGAAAAGCAATTATAGATTTGACGCATCACAAAGATAAATATAGAATGACATGAAGGTCGTTTTTTTTGAATGTATATGTACAGGATGAATATTAACGTTTGACCCAAGTAGGAGACTTTCTTGCCTTGACCTTACCTGGCTTCTTTCTCTCGACAATTCTTGAGTCTCTAGTCATCAAGCCGGCTGATCTCAATCTCGACTTGAGCAAAGGATTGAAAATCACAAGAGCTTTGGCAATACCGTACATCGTAGCTTCAGCTTGTCCACTGACTCCACCGCCGTGGGCTTTTACGAAAATGTTGTACTGGCCTTCTTGGCTTACCACTTTAAATGGAAAAGCAATCTTCAAGCGGTCGGTATCTCTGGGAAAGTAGTCAATAAATGATCTTCCGTTGACAATGACTTGGCCGTCACCCTTGACCATAGAAATCTCAGCAACAGAAGTCTTTCTCTTTCCAACGGTATTAGCCCTTCCAAACTCATCTAACGTTTTAACTTTCTGCTGGAGTTCTTTGCTTGTGTCTCCACTTGCTGATGAGTACTGCTTCAACATTTCACTTACCTCGGTGGGCATCAACTCCGGCTGGATACTTCTCAAGCGACTTAATGCTCCCACCAAGGCTTTGTGGTGACCAACTTTCACACGGGCCCCAGAGTTTGCGAGTTTCTTATACTCTGCAAGAGTGATGAATTTGAGAAGGTTGGACTCCTTGATATCGATTACTCTAGTGGGCAAATCCTTATACTTCTTTATCATGGCATTCAATTTGTACATGTTATCATCGTGAACGGGGTTTCCACCATAGAAGGCACTAGAGGTAGGTACAACTCTCATTCTCTCGAGTTCCCAGTCCCTAAGGCTGAGACGCTGGTATGCATTGCTGAATTTGCTGGATTTGATAGCATTTTGAGGCACAGAGGGTCGATCACCCACTTCGCTCGCCACTTCTTGTGGATGAGATGAACTTGGGGTCGATTCTCTGCAAAAAATTCCCAGAGAGAAGAATCTATTATGGAACTGAATATTCCCTATTAACCTTCTGGATATCATTTTCTAGTTCGTGGGGGGATCACCTTGGTGTTATCACAAGAAGGTGGCTCGAAATTTTTCAAAACGTGCAAAAATCAAAATTGTGCGCGGTACGGGTCTTTTGCGTCGTTCGCTTTACTTACCGCGCAAATGAGTTTGCGAGAGAGCGGAAGATAAATTTAACCAAGTCCCAAAGTTACATTCGAAACCTTCTTTAACTCTGCGGGTCCTTTAATCTTTTAATTTTAAGCTCTATAGAAGAATAGAGAGAAAAGTAAAAGACTAAGTAGGCAAAATAAATAATAAAAGGTTGGCGAAAAGGAAACCATGACAGTGCTACGAGCAACGAATGATGATTGATCGCGAAAAGCGACTAGGCATAATTTGAACGAGACTCCATTTAATGATAAAAGACTATTCTCGTAAGACAAGCTGTGAGTTTCCCAGACTCAAGAATGACTATTCGAGCAATGACTCAATACTGTTGCTTCTCCTATTTATGCTTGAGCCAGTTGCAGCAGGTTCGGGTTCAGGTGCCGGCGAGGATGGAGCATTCAAAAGAGAGGAAAGATTATTCTTCCTCTGGGGAGCAGACGAAACAGATTCGCTGCTTTTCTGGGGTGTATTCTCGTTGTTGAGTAAACTTCGAATAGATGGCTTCTGTATCTCAGGTTTAACCGTTGTCTCGTCCTGGACTGTGACAGGTGTTATGGACGCAGTGTCTACTTGGGACCCGCGGAAGTTGATACCCGAGACTCCATTTGACTGGCTTATACCCACTGAAGGATCTTCGACTTGCAATGGGGCTTGCTGTGGTCCAAAGGTGGTATCTTCTTCAACAAATCCTTGGTTTTTGTATCCGGGCACACTTCCCTCCGTAGTTGGTTGCTGATCCACAACGAGTTTGCTATTGAGATCTGAATATTTCCCAGTATTAGGACCCTGCTGTCCGACTCTCTTATCAGAAACAGCTACTAATTTGTCCCAGCCGTATTTCTCAGCATTTCTTTGATAATAATTCTTTACCATAGTAGGGCTTTTAGTCGAGAGCCTTTCGGCGATGTCTGACCAATTTGACCCGAAAGAATTCAACAAACGTGGAAAATCTTCAACCTCAGTAATACTCCAATAGCTGGTTATATGCTTGATGCTTCTTTTGTCATCATTAGAAACCTTTCCGTCAATTGTATCATTCATCGATGCAGTATGATTCGCACTTAATTGGGGGGAGTCTTCTGTTGACGGTGAAAGGCTGGTCGACACGAAATGTCCCTTTTGCTTCTCTCGGCCATCTACCATCTTTCCTTCAGTATTGAATTTCGTCTGCTCATTAAAAAAATTCTTGAAAGGGTTTATCCCATCATCTCGAAATTTCTTTTTATCTGGCTGATCTGATTCCAATTCATCAGCTTTATGTTTAAAAGCACTGTTCAATACACCATCTACCTCTTTGATTTGGGCCACGACATGGTCAATGAGTGATTGGCTTTCGTCTGGGTTATTGCTTGAAGTTGTTGGCTCAAATCCTTCGACCGAAGATGTACTTTTGGACTTTGCTTTTTTCTTGCGGCGTGCGTTCTTGTTGGAAGTCTTCTTTTTGTACTGAGAGACCAAAAACTTATAATTAACCGCCTTCTTGGTGATATAGTAATGCATGACGCACTCACCAAATGTGCGGATACCTCCCATGTATCTTGAAATCTCGCCAAATCTTTTGGGTGAGCGGCAAAAGGCATCACAAAACATATCATGCTCTGCCTCAGTAAAGTTGGTCTGGAAGTCAGTGTTAATACGGTCCTCCCATTTTGACTTATCATGAACGAAGTTATTGGAATCCATGAACTTAAATGCTTCTCGTTCAAGTGGATCAAGAATGAGGTCTGGAATTTCCGCTGCAACATGGCGGGCCCTTGCCACAGGATCCTCATTTTGTTCATTTTTCAAACTCTTTAAAATTTCCTGAAACTCTGCTTCAGTGGTTACAGAATCACCATGACGCCGGCCACGGCGCCCCGTTTGTGTAGGGGGTTCGATTGGTACCGCCTCGATTTCTGGTTCAGGTATCTTGACGCGGATGTCAATGGCTTCAAGCTCCTTTCTGGCATCATCGTCAACTGGATGGAGAACTTTAAGCTGCTCTTCCATGTGTGCTCTCCTTCTTTCACTCTCGACCGATAGAGCTCTGTACTCACAAACTAAAGCTAGTTGTTTCTTTTTCACAGCGCGATAATGCTGCTTCAAACAGCTCAAGTTTTCTTCATAAAACTTTGAGAACCTTCTCAAGTTGTACGTGAAAAATGGGAACTGAAAAAAATCCCTCTTTAGAGTTTCGAAAGAAGATACCATCGTTAGGTAATCTGTGTCTTCAGAGAGTCTAATCTTCAACTGCTCATACTCCGCTTCTAGTTTCGTCTGTGGATATTTACATCCGTCAGGGTATTCCACGGTAGTTTCAGGTGAGACCTGGCCATCAGCAGAGAGTTCTTCTGATGTAATAGGAGCCTCAGAATCCTTGGTGTTATCTTCATTCGACTTCGTATGCAGAACTGATATCTCGCTTGAGGTCTGCGGTGACTTTGAATCCGGCATGATTGAAGTCTTTTTATCTTTATCAAGCGTGGCTTCATTTTCGTTATCATCGCCGTCTTCTCCCTCTTCGTCCTCGTTGTCATCGTCGTCTTCTTCTTCATCGTCGTCTTCGTCTTCTTCGTCGTAATCTTCCTCTTCCTCCTCATTTTCCCTGCCCTCCCGCTGCCCAAATGATGTATGTCTCCTTATAAAGCTTCCAATTTGGCTAAGTTCGTCAAAATCTTCACTCAAGGGTGAGACCAGCTTTGCGTTAAATTCCCTGGAGCTTGAGTTTGTCTCAAAGTTTGGGTCCGTGTGGTATTCGGAAGTGAATCCTCCTCTATGGTAACGAGCAGTGTTTAGCGATGGTTTGCCAGGATAGTACGAGTCATTCCGCTTCGAATTTCCCACGCTATTTGTTAATCCTGAGCTTCGTATTCTTTCTTTGGGAGTATTAAATCTTGCTGCTGGTCCTGAAGGTCCTATGTGCTCGTTTCTATCGCCTCTGGGAGACGAGTACGATTTCCACCTTCCAGAAGTAGACTCTTCTGGTGTCTCGTACCTTTCCTTCTTATAGTCATTGGATACAGATGAAGATAAACCATTCAGGCCACTTCTTGAACTTAGAGGAATACTATTGGGGTTAAATCTTGATCCAATAGCAGGTTTTGGTCCGCTGGTAGCATGCACCTTTGGTCTATCTGAGCGCCAAGAGTCTCTTGGAAATCCTTGTCTTTCGGGCCTCGTTGATGAGCCATTGACCATGTCTCTTGAGCTAACATCGCGGGCAGTCGACTGGGCTGCGAACGTTTCATTTTCTGCTCGCTTTGCACTGCTGAAAGAACCATATGCTCCGCTAGAGCGGTCTTGGTAATAGTTTGCCGTATAGGGGTACTTGGAACCGTACGAGGCGTATCGTGAATCTTTCGAATAGCTGTTAGGGCGCAAACTCTGTGGACTACTAGAGTTGCCCGAAGATGCACAGTCTCTATATCGTGATCTAGCTGGATATTCATTATTTGTTGGGTTGTCTGCTCGTAGAGGCGGTTTCGTAACTGAAGACGTACCGGAAGCAGCTGGGTTTGCCAAAGCCAGAGGGGAATTCGACGAGCTTTTGAAATCTCGCCGGGTTGAAGAAGCATAGAAATTTTTCCGTCGTTTTCCATAGTCACCATCACCCCCATATCGGTTGGAAGAACCCGTATTTCGAGGGCTAGACGACATAGTTGTGTGCTCCCAGGGATAGATGACTGGGGGCTTCTATCACAATGATAATAACGCTTCCTTTATCAAGTATTGCAGCACGTAGTATGGTCTGCAAAGGACGCAAGAATATTGATTGTCCTGCTCTTTTTCACTGATGGAGCAATAGAACAATGCTTTTTTTTTTTTGAAGGAATAACAAACCAATGAAAAGACATTGAAAGGCTAGAGAATTTGTGTTCGCGAGGAATATTCATCTTCTTGTGAGAGCATCACGTGATGCGACCAGCAGCGTGAGGCCCACCTTGATTCGGTAATCAACGTTTACCCAAATACAATGAATGAATTGATCTTGCCTGAGCTTTCAGTGGGTTATTAAAGTCTACTTCAACTAATATTCCAGAAAAAAATTATTAATAGTATATGCATGGTTTGTTTTTTGGTTGTTGTTTTTGCGTGACCCGCCATTTCATGCGAGGAGAATTTTCCTCAAGATCCCCACGTCCTCGCAGCACTTAAGCATGTCTGCGTAGGACACATTGGGGTGGATCTTTTTATTTCCACAATCAATGGTACCAAAAGGGGATGCCGATGAAGCGAATGTGATGGCCAGTGATGATTCCAAGGCACTTATAATGTCTAAAAACTCTCCTTTTTTAATCCTTCCAAGCAAATTTTCAACAACCTGTAAGGTGTGCTTGCAGTAGAAATCGTAAAGCTCATTGACTGTGAGTGCACTGCTTGTCTTTGCATTCCGTTCCAGGTTGAAAAGACAGCAAAGCACTGCTTTCTGTAATAAATTCAAGTTGGTGATCTTCTGTTGTGAAGAGTCGCCGAAAGTGGAGGTGCAGACCTTGGCGACGTGAGAAATCAAGACTTTTGGTGCATTTTGCAATTTCAATTCGGAAAAGTCTGGGCGTTGTTTTGCTTGCTTTTCTACGAGCTCTATGCTTTTGTAACAAATATCAAAAGCTTTACGCAAATCACCTGTCACCGTGGCGCATTTTTTGCAGCACATTTGGATTGCCCCGGGATGCATAAGTAACGTACCAGGGCCCAAGTTCTCCTTGTCTTGCTCATTTAAAGATTGCAACTTGGCAGTTACCACCTGCTTGATTTGGTCGGCAGAGTAGGGCAAGAACTGAAGAGCCTCCGGGTTGAAGCCATTGCTTCGAAGTCTGGGAAGGAACTTATCGGTCAAATCCAAGGCGTTTGAGATACCAACAATGATGAGTTTTGTCTGTAGAATAGCGCTTTTCAAGTGAGACGCACAGTGAAAAAGCTGGAAAAGAACTTGCTGGTCTTTCGTGATGAGATAGTCCATTTCGTCGAGGACTACCACTAAGGTCTCGGTATTGGACTTGGACATCAAGAGCTCGTAAAGATTGTCGAATGTTCTTTTTCTTCCAGAGCACTTGCCAGCTAGCGAGGAGTAAATTTCATGAAATATATCTTCAGGCTTGGATACCGTCATGCAATTGACTCTCAAAACTTGAGTTTTCGTGCCATAGACCTCTTGTACTTTCTCGCCAGAGTTTCTGAACAAGTAATCTAGCGAAAGATTTGTTTGTGCGGTCTTTCCTGTTCCTGGAGGGCCAGAAATATAGATGCTGTTGCATATCTTCTTTTGAAGAGAGGTCTCGAGAAATTTGTTGAGAACTGAAGCCTCATTTTCTCGTCCAACTAGACACTGCTGGTCGGGGTTCTTGGCACCTCGTTGAAAAAGTGACTTGGCTTTTGAGTATACTGATTCCGGCAAGAGATTGAGCTTTTTGCCATGGCCCTTTATTTCTGAAGATATGTCAATAGTTGATTTTTTAATTGGGGAGGATTCTGGGGAAAGTAATTGATTGTTTGCTCGGGATTGGAGAGCTCTTCTCTTAGGTGCTGGAATGTCATACTCGAGTGATCTTTTGGTAGGAGACAACATGTTGATAAGTGCAAAGAGAGTGAAGTGATATTGGTTGAAGTGTGATGGTTTTGATTTAAGCGAAAGTGGTTCTATAAATAAAGGTAATCTTTTTTAGAAAAAGGAAAGAAAGGATGTATATATAGAAAATAAAATAAAATTTGCAATGGATATTCGCGTATGACGAGAACGCAAGATATAAAGGCGCATCTCCTTCAACGCGTGCCATTAACTCCTAAAAGGGGAAGGTGATTAGGCGCGTCGCGGCTGGCTAGCTGGCTGAAACATTTTCGGAACTTCCAAAGCAGATGAAGAAATACAGAATTAATGAATGATTTAAATACTGTTATAGGTATCGAAAATATACTTAAAGGAAATAAAAAAATGAAATGAAATGAAAGATATAGACGGTGTAATACGAGAAGTGCTCAATTGTTCGCAACTTTTTTTCAAGAGGGACAAACCATGAAAAACAAAAAAATAAGATTGAAGTAATAGAAACCCAGTCACTTCACATTTAAGCCATACGAAAATATATTATTGCAATATTTCTCATCTTTTAACTGCACCAAATATTACATGTATTTCTATATTGGATATAACTAACGCATCAACTGATCTTACCGTGTCTTAAAACGGAAGGTACCAATGCTTGCACTGTGCAGCAATAGACACCGCAGGCACGCGGCTCAAATGAAAAATGGAGACCAGCACAAGCATACGCGACACACATAGATTCTGACTGAATCGGTTGCTCCACATTCCCTTAACCCCTTTGTAATCTAACTGGACACCCCGTCTTAATAAGCTATTTCTACTGCACGAGGAGCTCTCATTGTTTTGTGCTTACTTTCTTGTTAAAAATATAAACCAAATCATCGAAATCATAACGGGTGGTTGAAAATGGAAGACTTGTCTACACAGCTAAAAAGCTCCGTCTACTTGAGTGTGGCTAAGATGGTGGAGGATCAATGCAAAGATCTTGGAATTTCCGCCAGTCCTTCATTTGTTGCTTCTTTAGTGGAACTCGTTTACAATCAGATTCTTCTTGTGGGTGAAGACTTGGAGCTTTTCGCGGAGCATGCCGGGAGAACCACCATCAACACGTCTGACGTTTATATGATCACACGAAAAAATGAAATCCTAACTGCGGCATTGAAGGAATATGAAACAGAGTTGAGAAAGTCTAAATGATGTATATATCTTTATCTTCATTTATGTAACAGTCCCTACATTGGGCGATCAGTGTTATCTGACATTGAAGTGGTGGCAGTCATCTGCTGTTTCTACAACTCATATTGATGGCAAACATACCCATCTACTGCATTAATTCGAAAATCTTTTTAACGTATTAGAAGCAGATACTTTAAACGACATCCTTTACTTATTTAAATCTGCTTATTTATGGCTCACTTTCAAACCATGGTCTTCGGTTTGTCATAAGCCGAACAAAGAAGAATATTTCGGAGCCACAAACTAGGAAATTTCAGGTAAGCTCGTTAATTCACTTTAAATATATAATCTATATTACCTAATTATAGATATCGAGTCAAGTAAGGTCTATTTCCTTTTGTTCTTATTATTTTTTTTATTTTTTTTTTATATTTTTTTTATATTTTTTTTTTGTATCTGACTCCTGATCACGGCCCCGCATAACCGGATGCTCAGACCGGATACGACAATCCAATTTCCCCCAATGCGCTTCTGCTCCGCACTCTCCAAACCGAGCCCAAAATATGAGATCGCCAAAATAAAATCTATAAATTGATCTCAACAAACTCAATCATCCAAACATGTCTCGTGCAAGAAAAGGCCTCTCCTACGTTTTAGGAGATGCTAGTGAAAAAGAAAATCACATACTCCCTATTAATGCAATGCAATTTTCTCAATCACGTCAACAGTTGTACACGGGTGGTAGGGACGGAGCTGTCAAGATATGGAGCGCCACGGAGAATTCACCAGGGACTGGGTTGGACTTGTCTGTACACAAAGATAATTACTACGAAAACCTGCAAGATGTTGCAGAGACCATATTGAAATTAGAAACTTCGCTTTCTTCATCTCCGCTTGACTATAACGAACCAAATTCTGTCTACAATCCCAGTCTCACCAAAAGCTACAACGTCCATTTCGATTGGGTTAACGACTTGAAGCTCGTTAATGATGACCGTCACCTAGTTTCTGCGAGTGCAGACTTGTCTCTCAAACTAATAGACATTGAAGGTGACGACAGACATGTTCAAAAATTCCAAAACGTCCATACAGACTATGTCAAGAAAATCTCGTCGATACCGCTGCAGAATTCGCTTATCAGTGGTGGCTTGGATGGAAAGCTTGTTGTATGGGATATGAGTAGACTTGCTCCAGTACTCAGCTTCCAGAACAACTCGACAGGAATCAACTTTACTAGTTCCATCTACTCTCTTTCCAACGATAATGGACATTTGATTTCAACTGGTGGCCCGAACAACACCATCAATTTGTATGATCGCAGATTATCCACCGACGCAAATGCCAATCTTATACGTAAATTGGTAGGCCATCAAGACAATATTCGGTGTCTTTTGATGAACTCTAACTTCATTTTGAGTGGATCCTCAGATAGTACTATCAAGCTATGGGATTTGCGAAACTTCAACGTTTACAAAACATTCGATGCACATGATGATGCTGTTTGGAGCTTGTGCACAAACTCTTCATCGGATCCAGGATCGACTTCTTCTTCAATTGCTGACTTCAAGGAGTTCTATTCGGGAGACAAAGCTGGGAACATTATTAAGACTGACTTGAATTATCTTTCGACGCATTCGAGCTACGATGAAGACGATCCATTCTGCACTTCAACCTTCACTTCTGCCGACCAAGCGTTCATAGATGAACAAATAGGCTTGTGTACGCTTGTGGCGAAAGCACCATCTCCAATTGTGTCACTTTGTGTCGAAGGAGAAAATTCAATATTTGCGTCCTTTTATGACTCCTTAAAGCGTTTTCACGTTCCAAAGACCAGGAACCTAGCAAAGTACCAATATCTCCGCGCATGTGTCGACCATTCTGACAGCCTAGAACGAAAGTACGATGATGATTTGAGTAAGGGCTTGGAATCCCCTGTGGATCAATCGGACCTAAACTCGGATTTCTATGATATAATTAGTCATCTTTCAACTGATTCCGCCAAATTTGAAATTGCATCTTCTTTATCTGGCGTATCTCACGCACTTCAGACACCAAACCTAGAGAAAGATCACTCGGATTGTCAAGCTCAGTATACTTCCATGTTCTTAAGTGTAAATGGGGGTCCCTCTTCTGAATATGTCAATGCTTACAAGGATGATTATGTTGAAAATGATTTTCCTTCCAACCAAAACGAGTTTGTTGATTTGACACCCATTGAAATGCTTCTCAACCCTATTCCTCCGAACCAGATTCTCACCATACCTTTCAACAAAAGTCCTATTCAGGACTTCAACATCACTCCAAAGTCGATCATTTCAAAAAAGATGTTCAATAACAAGAGACATCTAATTTCTCTCTATGTCAATGGTGATATCAAGATTTGGGATGTGTTCATTTGTAAAATCATCAAATTGATACCTTTCGGGAAGAGCGAGAGGCATCTTTCGGCAGATGAACTCAAGGCTCGATCTAAAGAGATGGAGCTTATTTTCCATGAAAACCAAACAAATGAAGTGCTCACGAATTGGTGCGAGGTTTACATCAGATCAGGAAAGCTTTTGGTGACCCTTTCCGAATCCTACATCAGTAATGTTGAAATATACTACGATGAGCTTATCAAGGACTATCCTTTTTTAAGAGCAGACGACGAAACTATTCAAAAGAATGTCACTGGGCCAAAGAAAAGCTCCGTCGTGTCTAATGACACGCGTTTTTGGCTCGCCCGGATATTTCTTACTTCTCTCTTTCAGAAGTACTGTCTCTTTGAATGGGAATCTGATAAAAGACTTCGGGAGTCAATGAGGCGTTCCAAGTCGAAACTGAAGGTAATTTTCCCTGGAAGCGATTCTTCGTCAACAGAAGGTGAAGAAATGTCAAAAAGGAAGAAGCTATTTTCGAAAATGACATCGAGTGTACCTCGCGCAAAGACGGCAATTAGTCCACCCGTGTCAACAACCAGTAGTTTGACCGAGGGTGCTGAGGTTTTTAATTTTGATAGACTACCAACCTCGGTGCCAGATGATTCTATTGCCAAGATGTTAACTTTTAATGAGCATTTGTACAAAGAAAAATACAGTGTTCACGGACCAAAGAAAATCATTGATTCACTTTTGAAGCTTTATGTCGATGAGAGCACCTTAAAGGAAGGAAGTGAGGATGAATATCGACCCATCATACCAGAGGATCATTTCCCGGAGGATCTTCTCATTATCATCTACGAAACCTCGACCGATTTGGGAAATTTCAGAGACCTTTTTAGCTTTCATTTGAGTGAATTTCAACGACTTGAGCACTGTGATGTATTGGCAGAAAACCAACTTGTCACTCAATTGAGACTCAACATACCAAAATGGATAGGTGCCCCAATACTATATAACAAATTCCCGCTGAAAGAACAACCAAAAATTGCTTTTCAATTGATAGAATTGGACTACGAACTGTTGCCGCCGCATAAAAAAATTGGGGGAAAATCGCAAAAGAAAATCAAAAAACTTCCGTCCATGGAAACATCTATCAAATTATCATCGCACTGCATGCTCCGTGTGGGCAAAATTCTCCATTTCCTAACGGAAAAGTTTGAATCTCGAACAACAGAAATGAAAATGAAGAAGCCTGCCACAGAGTGGCTAGTGTTGGAATGCAAGGGAAAAGAGCTTGATGAAAAAATGACACTACAAACAATCAAGACATTAATCTGGAAATCCAGTACTGATATTGAACTTTTCTTTCATCGAAATTTCGACTAACGCTATAATGGGCGGGGTGTTGTTTTTCACACTTTATTCTCACAATTTACTACACAATCGTTTGATGCGAATATTTATAAGTAATCAAATACTTTGAGAAAAACGCTGAAGTCTTTTAATTAGCGTTATACTTTTATTCGTTTGCACGAGAAAGTCAAGTCGTCATATACTTCCAAACCGCGCTGCCTAGAAGTATTTATCCAGGCAGGTTGCAGCGGCGTGCGAAACACAATAAATTTTTGTGATGAGCGGAAACGATTATTCACTCCGCATAACGCAACTAAAGTAGGAGAAGCAAGCACGATGGAAGACGTAGAGAGAGCCACCTCCCGTTTGTGGAGAACGTTTAAGACCGTTAAGGAAATGGTCAGGGACAAAGGTTACTTCATTACCGATGAGGAAATAAACATGTCCTTGGAGGAATTTAGAGCCAAGATCTGTCCGATGGGAGACGCACAGAGAAAGTTGATGTGCTTCCAAGCCCAGCCTACCGCCGAGGCAGCAGAGAAGTTTCCGGAAATGGGATCCTTATGGGTGGAATTTTGTGATGAGGCATCTGTTGGTATCAAGACCATGAGAAACTTTTGTATCCACATCAGTGAGAAGAACTTTAGTACGGGTATCTTCATCTACCAAACTTCCATAACACCAAGTGCAAACAAATTGATTCCAACAGTTTCACCCGCTACAATCGAAGTGTTCCAGGAGAGCGATTTGGTTGTTAATGTCACGCATCACGAGTTGGTTCCAAAGCACATCCGTTTATCAAAGCCAGAAAAGAAGGAGTTGTTGGAGAGATATCGGTTGAAGGAGTCGCAATTGCCCAGAATCCAAAGAGAGGACCCTGTGGCTCGTTATTTTGGATTGAAGAGGGGAGATGTGGTGAAGATCATCAGAAGATCTGAGACATCGGGTCGTTACGCATCATACAGAATTTGTTTGTAAGAAAAACACTATGTAATATAGAAGATAGCACTAAGAAATAAAAGTTTAAAGGTAGTTTCACAATTAACAACCAGAATTATGATGGTTCATTATTTTGAATCTGTCTGTATAGCTGATAAGTGACCGGCCATGACACTGTCTGTTTGGCCCTTCCACCATTCTACATCAACAATGCTTCTTCCTGATGGAGGACTTACTTCCACGCCATCTTTACCCAAGAAGACCGGGCCGATAGTTATAACAATCGAATCTACCAAAGCGGTTTGTAATAAATCATTAATCACCATGGCGCCCCCTTCGACCATAACTGACTTGATACCTTCATTATTTAGAGCTTTAAAAATAGTCAGCCAATTCTTAACACGGTTCTCTGAATCAAAAGGGAGTCGAACAAAGTCACCATCGTGTGACCTTAGTAATTCGACATTCTCGTTGTCAATTTCTGCATTTTCGTTAACAAGAATAAACGGGGCCAAGCCCAGGCCTTCGACTCTAAGCCTACAAAGAGTCGAATTACTATAATCCCACTTCGCCTTGGGATCAACCACCACTGGGCGTATCTTCGAAAAGTTTCCATATCGGCAATTGAGTTTAGGATCATCTGCCAATACTGTGCCTATACCGACCAAGATCGCATCGTGGTAAGCTCGAAGATAATGTGTCATTGTCTTTGTCTCGAGATGTGAAATCTTTGTCTGTACTCCGGGCTGGCTTGCTATACGAGAATCAAGCGACTGCGCCCAAGTCAATGTGACAAAAGGTCCATTATCTTTTGATACAGGAAGGTAAGGCTCAAGAAATGGTATCAATGTTTTTGGAAGTGGTAATAGAGACATATTTGAGCCTTGAAATGTATGCACTTGATAATTCCACTGCCGTAATGGGATGACTCGCACCTTGTGATTGATTATAGTAGTCCAGACAAACTGGATGGGCCAAACGCGGGACTCCAGATAACTGCGCAGCTCGGCATGGAAGACGGGTATGAATATGAATTTGGTGCCTACAAAGGCTTTCTGAGAATTTCAATATATATATATATATATATATATATATAATTCATGCTTCTGAACTTGCATATCTGTAGAATTTCCTTTTCTTCCTTGATTTATTTTTCCCTCGAGCAGGAAAAACTTCATGAGCCAAGAAAAAAAAAAAAAGTTGAATGTTTACTCGACCACAATGCAGTATTGTGAAAAATATTTTGATTCACGGTCATGAGTCTCGGAATGGCACCATGGCTTGCAATAAGCCCAACACCACCAAACGCGAAATGACAACGACCCCACGGACCTCGTGTTGGGCAATAAACATTTTCATTTGAGTGAATATAAACACAAGCTGCAAGTTAAGAAGATGAAGATATAAAGAAAAAGAAAAATTATTGAGTAATTCTTCACAAATTCCAAGGCCTGATTCCAAAGTTAATTACATTTTTATCTTTGGTTTCTTTTTGGGCCGGATTTAAACTCGGACTGCCGAGAGATCTGGCTCAAACTGACGTAATCATGTTACTTTCTCTTGACTCAAACACTCACCTGCATGGTTCAAGATTCTGAACGCGCGCTACGCCAATGGTTGTTTTTTTTTCAATTTTCTCCAAACACATTGGCCCAGGGTAAACCCCTATTTTCTTTCGTTTTTTACCCAACTCCACAATGTACTCCGTGGAGACCCCTTTTATCATTGAGTTGTGGCCTATCTTTGATGCTGCTGTCACCAAAGCTTCTGGTGGCCGCTTCGTGCCCTCGCAGTTTGAATTTGTGCCTCACCAAACTACTTTTTCGTCACTCCCAGTAGTGCTCAGTGCCATTGCCGTTTACTATACGGTAATTTTTGGTGGAGACTATATCTTCAAGAAATTCAAGATCAAGCCTCTTGTCTTGAACGGTTTGTTCCAGATCCACAACTTGTTCCTTACAACGTTGTCTCTTACTTTGCTTGTTTTGATGTCCGAAGAACTCATTCCCATGATCTATAACCATGGTATCTTCTATGCCATCTGCCACCCAGACGCGTGGACCCAGAGATTGGTCACGTTGTACTATTTGAACTACTTAACCAAGTTCTGTGAGTTCATTGATACTGTTTTCTTGGTTGTCAAGCAGAAGAAGTTGACTTTTTTGCACACGTACCACCATGGAGCAACAGCATTATTGTGTTACACTCAATTGGTAGGTTTGACGCCAATTTCATGGGTACCAATCACTTTGAACTTGTTTGTGCATGTTGTCATGTACTGGTACTACTTCTTGGCCGCTAGAGGTATCAGAGTTTGGTGGAAGGAATGGGTTACACGTGTTCAAATTATCCAATTTATCTTGGACTTGGGCTTCGTCTACTTCGCTACCTATCAAAAGATTGTGTTCACCTACTTCTCTCACTTGAGCCATGTTTTGCCTGTGTGTGGTGATTGTGCTGGTACCATGATTGCCGCATATTCTGGATGTGGTATTTTGTCATCGTACCTTGTTTTGTTCATTGCATTCTACATTGAGGTTTACAGAAGAAAGTCCACCAGAAAATCTCAAAGAGTTAAATCTGTGTCCGGTGGTGTTGCTGCTCAAGTGAACGCCTACGTGCATGCATCCGGAAAGTCTAACTCTCCTGCTCCAGAGGGCCTTCGTAAGAGAAACTAATAAGACAAGCTACCTCGGCTATAGCAGGATCACGCTCTATTATTTATACCCAGTATCCCATAGTTCTAATCTTATGGACTCTATATAGAATCTAATGAAGACCTAATATTTTAGTATCTTGTTCACGTCATCAAAGTGTGGGATCCCTTCTGCTGCCCCCTTTCTTTGAATTGCCAATCCACTAGCTGCTGTTGCAAAAGTGACAGCTTTTTCAATATCTTCGTTGTTACTGAGCTGCAGAATAACTCCGCCAAAGAACGTATCGCCAGCGCCAGTTGTGTCAATGACTTTCTCCACTTTCTGGGACTTGATGAATTTCGGGCCTCGCCCATTGTTGACAAATACACTGCCTAAGCTACCCATGGTGATCACGACTGTACTCGTGTTTTTCTGGTCGAGTTTGCTCTGAAGCTTACTTGCCAACGATCCATACCCTTCCACTCTATCCTTCTGAATGGTGTCATGAAACTTTGCAATTTCAACCTCGTTCAAAATACATTGCGCAACTTCCAAGGCCTCTCCTTCGTTGACAATGAGAAAATCAATTTTGCCAAGCGTTTCCGTCGTGATGAACTTTTTGTTGAAGGGAGAGGGATTATAAGCGATGTTAATCGTAGGCTTATGTGCTTTGATCCATTCAATTGACTCAAGTGTGTAAGGAAACTCATTTTGCAAAATCACAAAGTCTCCTTCGGCACTTGAATCCCCAAAGTAAGCCTCAAAGTCTTCATTGGTAGGTTTTAAATCTCCATTCGCACCCGCGGTGATCAAGATTCTGTTCTCACCAGATGTCTCCACCAAAATGACGGCAACGCCAGATGACTGATTTTCGATTGTCCTCACATATTTAGTATCAACATCTGCATCAATAAGTGCCTGTTTGAGCTCACGTCCAAAGGCGTCTGCACCAACATTGCCCACCATTCTAACTCCAGATCCTCCTTTCTGAGATAACCTCGCGCAAGCAAGAGTCTCATTCAAGCCTTTTCCGCCGAGATGATTCTCGAAAGAATTGGCCTGGAATGTTTCTCCGCCTTCAGGAACTTTGTCGGTGAATGTCACTAGGTCATAATTGAGGGACCCAATAATGGTAATCATTTTTCAATGCTGTTGTTTTTGTTCTCGTGTAAAATAAAGAAGGGGAAGTCCGTGCCTGGATTGCTCTTGCTCTCTCGTCTGATCACTCAATTGTGGGGGTGTGCATATTTTGTGCATATGACTTACCCAGGTCACAATTTTAAAGATCACAAGTACATATATAATTCCTGTTCAGCTATGTTATACAATTAACTATCTTCAATTCTCCACGGGAAAAATTCTTACTTCTTCTGCATTCTCTTCAACTTCATCTTTTCAGCAAAAGTCAATGGTTTAGTTGGCTCTGCTGAGGCTGGGCTAGGTGATGCAGATGGAGTTGGGTTTACGGATGCAACTGGAGTGCTTCTTCCAACATTCATTCCTCTTGCTTGCATCTCGGCTTGCATTTCAGCTCTTCTCTTTGCGAGCTCTTCGTCCTTCTCCTTTTGTGCTCTTAATTCCTCCTTGAACTTAGCCAACTCTTCTTCCTTGGCCCTCTTACGAGCCTCCTCTTCGGCAGCAATTCTTTCTCTCTCGCGAATGTTTCTTAATTCTTCGATACGTTGTTGCTTCACCTGCTCAATACGAGCAGCCTTGGCTTTCTCCAACTCTGCCTTGGCGTGAGCCTTCAACTCCGCAACCCTGGTAGCATTTTGCTCATCAATCGTCTTCTTGAAAGACTCAAAGTCAGGAAGGACACGAGTCAAACGCTCCTTAATAGAGGTGGAGTTCTTGAACTCTTTCTTGGCCTTTTCGATCTTAGCTTGTTTCAACTCCTCGTAAGCTTGGGCATCTCTCTCCTTTTGAGCCTCGGCATCCTTCTCCAAAAGTTTCAATTCGTACTTTCTGCGGGCTCTTTCACTGTGGTCAGCCTTCTTGAAAACAATCTTCATTCTCTCATCCAAGACCTTTCTGTCCTTACTCAATTGCTCGATTTGCATAGCGCGCAATTTGTCGGTGTCCAAGTCTTCCATGTTTTCCAAGTCAATCTTGATAATACCCTTTGCATTAATCTCCTCGGCAATCTTTCTCTTATCCTTCTCGATGATAGCCTTCTTTTCTCTCTCCAATCTCTCCAAGTCTTTTCTCTCTTGCTCCTTGACCAATCTTTCGGCCTCAGCTCTTTGCTCAGCAGCCAATTTCTCTTGTCTTTCCTTAGCAGCGATTTCTTCTTGTTCACGTCTAAGCTTCTCGGCAGCCTTCTTACGCTCCTCCAAAATCTTGACACGGTCTGAAAGTTCTCTTTGTTCATTCAAGAATCCTTCAAGAGCGTTGTGGAAAGCAAAGTCACGTCTTTGCTTTTGACGAGCTTCAGCCTCGGTGTCAATAACCTTATAAGAAGCAGACAAAGTGGATGCCAATTTCGACAATTGAGTTCTGACAATTTCAGCTGGAGAAGCTTGCAACTTCGAAGACAAAGAGTCGATGAATGAGTCCTCAAATGGGTTGGACTTGAATGTGACAACCAGGGTCTCGTGGTCAATGGTCATGGACAAGTGGCCCTTCTTCACTGCATTCACAATCAAGTCTTCAACTTCCAAAGGAGTCAAAGTGAATTCTGTGGCGCCGATTTGTCCCAAAGAAACCAAGAAGTCCAATTTGACTGCCTCGTAAATTTGAGAGACTTGTTGGAAGGATCTAATCAAAACAACTTCAGTCAAGGTTGGGATGTACTTGCTGTAAGCCTTGTCATCCTTGATCTCTTCGAACACTTCGGCGACTTTTTCCTTAGCAGTCAATGGGTGGAACTCGGTGTCGCTCATAGTCTCGAACAACTTCTTGACAGCAGGATGAACGAATTTCAAAATAGACTTGGTAACGATGGAAGAAACCAAGCTCTCTCTCGTTGGCACCTGGTTCAAGTTCAACAAAGAGCTCAACTTGGAGTTCTTGGCCTTTTGGTCATCGACAACTGTTTCATTGACATTCAAGGACTTAGTTGGGACGGACAAAGTCGACAAGACGAGAACGGAAGCGTAGTGTCTCAACTCGTCATCGGTGGCGTTAGGGGATTGAGAGAATAAATTGAAGAACTTGTTCCATGCAGCGGCGTGGAATAAAGTATTCTCTGAAACAGCAAAGATTCTGGCCAAGTTCTCGTAGTAGTTGGCCATCATGACTGGCTTTGGGGCCTTCTTAGATGCGGTGATCAACGTATGAACGTCATCAACGGAACGGAAGGACTCTTGCCACAACTCCAACTTGACAGAAATGTTCAATTGGGTGAAACGCTGTTCTAAGTAACGTTGAACTGTTTCAGCGTCAGACAAGTCAATGGCGTTGATGTTTGGCACGGGAGGCTTGGTCTGTACTTGAGTGGTGACAGATTGCATGTGGACTCTCAAAAGCTCGCACAATCTTCTGAACTCGGCCTTTCTGTTGAACTTCAAACAGAATTGGAAAGCCTGGTTAACGATAGCAGAATAAGTGACTTCCAACTTGGAGTTGTTTCTCAAGATATCCAATACAGCTCTCAAAGCCTCCCACAAAAATCTCAACCATGGAGTCACCAACTCTCTTTCGGTTCTGTCAGTTGAGTCAGTGTTAGACACAGTAGAAAGCAAGATACTTTCAGGGGTCTGAGCAGCCTCAAAGTCATCCTCCTCATCTTGGTCAATCTTGGTGTCAGCCTTGGACTGGGCCTCATCCAACTTCTTCTCGGCCAACAGAATGAACTTTCTCACGATAACTTCGACAGACTCCAAACCATTCTCAGAAGCCTGAACGTTCTTCTTGTACTGGTGCAAAGCGTCTTTTGCCACCTTACCCTTTCTCAAGTCAACAGCCAACTCAATGAGTAACAATCCAATAGGCTCCAAGTCTGCGACATCCAAATGACGGATTCTTCTAGAGGTAATGAGGTCATACAAGGTCTCAAGAGCAGCCTCTTTTTCATCGACTCCAATAAGGTCTTCGGCACGTTTCAAGACATTCTCTGGGCGGAACGCCTGGTTTCTGTGTGGTGGTGGCATTTTTGTTTGATGTTTAAAAGAATATAGACTTCGCTGGTGAAATCAATCTGACAAAAATTTTCGTGGTCTATGTGCACACTACCGAGAACGGGCGAAGGTGAGAAGCCCGAATGCCTGCGCGGAGGCGTCGTCGTTGACCAAGATTTTCAATCAATGATTTATGGGGATCCAAGTAATCAGGAAAAAAAAATGTGAATGTGATTAAAACAAGAGCAGTCTTAATTGAAAAAAAAAAAAGTATCAATAATTAACAAATATGTATGGATAAATTTGTTTTTACTGATGTTTTGAAAGTGTTGTCCACTCTCCCATGTTCATTTGTGAGATCAGTAGGTGAAATGCTAAAAATCGTAAACACCCAAGGCAATTTTATCATTTATATATTTGATATATAAAATACAAAACACATAAAAAAAAGACATACAATTTACGAATAATATTCTTCAAGTATATTATAATTGTTGACATGCCACTTTACAGATTCTAAGCTTTGGGTTGCAACTTAAAGTCGTTTTCACCTTGTCTCAATCCATGCATTGAGCCTTCGAAGCCTATTGAGCCTCGGTGAGAAACCCGATACATAAATTACTTGATAAAGATTATACTAAATTCCAGAAACAGGTCTCCTATGACAACAGTTATGATTAATCAATACTTAAAACATCGTAGAATCTGACAAAAAATAGAATTTTAAAGTGTACATGGTTGTAGTAGGCAAAATTACATTCAGGGCTGACTACATCACTCTTTTTAAATCCAATTAGAAAGGAGGGAATTGTTTTTCCATCTCAGGAACAGATTTTTTCAATCCGTCCTTGCTCAAAAGTAAGACACTCAATATTGGATCTATTCCATACTCTGTGAACACTCTCCGTGAATCAGTCTCTTGATGCTTTTCAGTGTACTCATAGTGACCGTGGTATTTAGCGTTTTTCTCCAACACCATATCTTCAAAGTGGAAGTAGTCGAATTCCTCCTCTTTGGTGTCTGTGGAAGAGACCTTCTTCTTTTTCGACTTTTGCTCATCGTCATCTACAATCGTGGCATGGACCAACTTGTACATTTTGGACACCACTAAGAAGTAGTCAAATTCGTACTTTTCGTGCAGGTCTTCTGCCTTTTCCATTTCTTCGAAAAGCATCTTATACATGGGAGGAACAACCTCAACAGGCATGTTGATCATTCTCTCGCTGATGATTAAACCAACTTTTAGTTGTTTATTCAGATCCTTTGTGGTCTTGACTGGGGTCAACAACTTCTTCAACACCATGTTGAACTCTGTGTTGACTTTAGTTTTTTCAAGAATGTAGTCAAGAATTGCTTTCACGCTAGGCTTTGATGAATTTGAGCTGAGATCTATCACACTAAGCAAAGCAAAAGGGTCTCCTTCTTGTCCATCTGTCTTGATGGTGGTACCGACAGAATTATCCGTCAAAATCAAGTCAGCCAAGCCTGAAATATCGAAATGAATAGCATCGTCTCCAAAGAGCTGACGGAGAAAAGTTTTTGTTGCATGAAAATCCACTTGAGGGTTCAAATCGAAGTAATCGAAGTCCACGTTGATAACCTCTTCCATATCTTCCTCGGTGGCACCAACTTCAACATCAGACTCATCAGTTGAGCTGACATCGATATCAGAATCATCATCTACTCTTCTTTTGCTCATTTTTGAAGGTTTTTTTTTTTTTAAGGTAGAATATTTGTGGGTTGGAATCCTTGCAACCGCATCAATCTGAATTTTCGCTGGGAGTCGATCTTGTGGGCCATCGCGATCGCACCCATCGCTGTCTATGCAAGGTTCAAGCTATGACGTACTATAATAAATAATAGTTTTATATTGCACATGAACCTTGAGGGATATGAGTCGGACGACGGGAGCCTGGATGGCTCAGAAATACTCACAAGCTCAAAGGAAAAGATATGTGACATATTTGAAAAGGAAAACAGACCCGCTTTTGTCGTAACATCTGGTATACAGAGCACGTTTGGAGGAGTTGTTCAAAAAGCCATACCAATACCCAAAATCAACAGAAAGCGCCATTTTGGGAAAGATAAAATGAATGCAAAACAGAAAAGACAGAAAGAAGACCCTGAACTGCTTGAATTCCGTGGCCCTTGGGGTGGCTCTAGTAGCTCAGATGAGAGATCCTCTGACCAGAACGATTTGAGTGAAGAGGAGCCCGAAGTGCAAGAGGCTGAATCACATCAATCACATACTTATAATGAAACAAAGCTGGAAGCAATGACAGAATTGTATGTGAATGAAAGTTTCATGATACCGAACGCGGAAGACAAGGACTCAAATCCAGTGAAGTCAACAGTCCCCAAGAAAATGAATTTCATATTAAGTGGGCATTCAAAAGGGGTTACACGTGTAAGGTTTTTCCCTAAACTGGGTCATCTTCTTCTATCATGTGGTAATGATTGCAAAATATTTCTTTGGAGTTTGGTCGGTGAGACCCATCACAAAGTCAGAGGATACTTTGGCCACACCCAAGCAGTAAAAGATGTGGTGTTCACTTCAGACGGTGATAAATTTTTGAGCTGCTCATACGACAACACAATTATCCTCTGGAAAACAGAGACTGGTGTCATTCTAAAGCGCGTGAGTGTTTCAGCTACCCCAAATTGTGCAATATTCAACCCCAAGAATGAAAATGAAATCGTCGTTGGGTTAGCAAATAAGAGGATTGAGCATTATGACCTCACCTCTCCGAGCGCTCCACTTCAGATATACGATCATCACTTGGGGGCAATAAACTCTCTTACTATTGTTAACTCTGATTCCGTGTTTATGTCCACATCTGATGACCGTACGGTCAGATTTTGGCAGTGGCATATAAACATACCGACTAAGATCATTGCTGATCCTACACAACATTCGATCCCATCGGCCGCGGCACATCCTTCGGAAAGTTTCATAGCCCTTCAATCTATGGATGATTCGATTTATGTCATCCAAGCAAATGGAAAATATCGGTTTAATAAGAAAAAATCGTTTCTGGGGCACAAGGTAGCAGGCTACGGAATTGACATCGCATTTTCCAGTGACGGGTCCTATTTAATGAGCGGGGACATCAAGGGATATGTTTACGTTTGGTCTTGGAAGAAATGTAATATGATGCAGAAAATCAAGTTAAGTGATGGGGTTGTATCATGCTTGACAGCACATCCACTTAAGCCAAACGTTTTTGCTGCAGCCGGAAGAAAGGGTGATATATATATTTGCAATTAAACAAACCCAGTTGAACTGTGGAATTGTTTTGCTTTCGATAATTCTTATGTTTTCGATAAAAAAAACAAGATCCTATAAAATCTATAATGTCTAATGGTATAAATCATGTAATGACACACTTTTCTTTTTTGTAGTCAGCATGTCTCTTCCTCACTTGAGTCTTCGCCAAGGATGGGGGACCCTCCTTATCATGAGAGAAAATATGGTGTAAATGATGCTTGTGCTCCTTAACTTTGTGCTTCAGCGGAACAGTCGGAACAGTATTAAGTTGTGGATTCTTCTCTGCCTTGGTTTTTGAACCATCGTCCTTACTTTCTTCCAAACCTTGCACTTCAAGCAGTTCAATGGAAATTTCTAGTTCCAGATTTTGGTTTCCCACCGGAGGGGTGTCTGCATTAAGCGCAAGACCGCTAATGTTGGAAATATCGCTCCACTGACTGTTTCGCCTATACTGGGGTGTAAAGCTTATGCTCATATTCCGGCTCCCGGTTTTCGAGAGCGATGCACATTCTTTATAATAATTTTTGTCTTTATCTGTAACATACCACAAATATCTTTTCCTCATATCGACAAAGTTAGGATTATTCGGAAGCGTGTTTGGAATAGGCACACTGGCACTTGGAAAGTTCAGGAATGAATCATTGGATTTTCCGCTGGTCAGTTTTTGAATTAAAGATATTTTTTCGGGCACTGTCACTTCCGATGAGGTCTGTGACTGATTGAGACTTCCTTCAGCGGAAGAAGCGATAGGAGATAGAGCTTCCTCTGACCAGTATTTAGCTTTATAACCATTGGGAACAATAATGGGGCTTGCACTGACATTGCTAGTAGAAGCCAGCCTCAAGCTGTTAGAAGTTGTGGATGATTCGCTGGGAACCAAACGGTAGAATAACATGTACGGCCACTCGCTCTCAAAAATATCCTTGAAAGACTTAGTGACCACCCTAGTCGAGCTGATATCATCATACAAATACCAAGAGGCATCAAGCGACTCTTCAAGTGTCTCATTTTCCACATGTGCATTCTTTCTCACCGCCGAAACAAAATGTCCGGACTGAATAGTCGTTCCTCGGTGACAGACAGCACTCTCCAAAATCAACTTGAAGCTTGTGGTGTTATCTTTCAACTCCTCGTCGGCAAGGAACAGAGGCAAGTCAATCACTGGAGGTATGACTATCTTTCTCTGAGATCTGTGTGCATAGTTCTCAGAGGTGGAAAAAGAATACCGCTTTAAACAAATTGGCAAAACCGGCCTGCGGTTTGCGAACTCATGTGTATTTCTCGCAATACTTTCATTGGCG
The DNA here is from genome assembly GCA_030583145.1 of Metschnikowia vanudenii. NCBI lineage: Eukaryota > Fungi > Ascomycota > Pichiomycetes > Serinales > Metschnikowiaceae > Metschnikowia > Metschnikowia vanudenii. The sequence continues at coordinate 83,219 of JAJMHT010000036.1, read as the reverse complement.
TTATTCACCTGATTGTCGTCAGTATAGAATGGCATGAGACGCAAAAGCATCCACGCTGGAAGCATCACCTCTGCAGGTTTGGATTCGACGCTAGATATGGACCATATTGATAGCGTGGAAGATCTTGTCCGGATTTGGACCTGACTTGGCACAGAAGACACAGTAGTCTTGTTGACGCTGCTGGCGAATGTTATGGCTGTGCTTGAACGAGACCCTCTCCCAGTTTCCGAATTGTTTCGAGAGTTACCTTCCCGCCCGAACGCAGCGCCAAGGTCTTTCGACGTGGCAGAAAATTTGCGTTCTTCTATGGTGGCCCTTCTCTGCAATTCACGCTTGACAGATATGGAATTGTTGAAGTAGTGTTCAAGACATTCTTCCAACAAAATAGGTTCATCAGAAGGACGATCTTCCTCCTCAGGAACCGATACAAACAAAATACGTTCTTTCGAGTACTTTGTGTCATCATCATCATGTTTTCCTGAGTGCTGGATCTCAACACGGAAAGTTAATAGAGGCATGGCCAATGTCTCAGTAAGAAATTCAAAAAGAGGTGCACAGTCTTGTTGGCGGTGACTAAGGGCCTCATGGAAACCCAATTTCCGCAAACATTCACATATTTTCTGGGTAATGTCCGTGGTGATTAAGTTTCCCAGTCGCATGAGATTAACATAAACTCGAAGAAGGCCCAGAAGCTGAGTTACCAAGGCATTTGGGTGTTGGTTCAGCAAGAACAAAATAGGTTCAAAACTTTCGAGATTGGCAAACATGGAAAAGAGTAAAGCATCCAAATAGCACATAACATGTTCCCAGTTCTCAGCTCCACGAAGTTCAATCGGCGAGCCTGCTCTGTCAAAACCGTCGTTGGTGATGAAAAATCCGCTATCGCTAAGTTGAAAGAATCGAATAAAGTGGAACGCCTTGACCACATCACCTTGCGAGAACGGCGATTTAAGCGAAGCGATAACTTGACTAGTAGAGGGCTGCGGGAGATCCACCCCGAAAAAACTCTTTACCTGAACTACTGCCGGGGAGTTAGCGTTGTACTTGGTGAAGTTTGGTGGTGTGATGTCTTTGAACCCGGCACAAGAATTAGTCCCGAGAGTCTCGATGTAGTACTGCCAGAAAGGCTCAGTGAACGCACAGAACGGCTGCTGTCCCCCATCAGACTTTGAAGTCCATCGTGAAATCCGCTTACGAAGCATGTGATGATGGTTTAGATTGGTGCCTGAGTATATCCAATGGTAATTGTATTGTTCTGGTTCTTGGGGTCCGGCATCAGTTTGCGCGGCCGCACCTAGTCTTGATTATGTCTTGGCCCAATATTTCATCGACCCATACCGAAAATTCGAGGGTTTGCACATTCTAGAATAGCAAATTAATAAATGCTGGAGCGACTTTGGTCGGAATTTTTTTTATTCAGAAGCGAGTAGTCCGATTAGCTGGCTAAAGGATATATATTAGTCAAAATCTTGTATATCCTTAGATTTTTTTTTTTACCTAAAATATCTATTAATGAAATCTGAGAATTAATGGGTCGGAAGTTCTTCGCACTTGGAACCTGTTCGAGACCATGTGCTCTTATCAGACACACAGTGGTAGACATTATATTGCAAAACAGAAGACCCTGATAAAGGTGAGGGAATTTATTCTCTTTGCTAGAAATATCACTAGAATTTACTTTGAGCCCTAACAAGGAACATAATCTCTGTTTGGTTGATTTAGAAACGTTTCTTACGTTGCTTTTTTGTGAGGTCTCAACCAGGAAACGCCTATGGGTCTGCCAAGACACGATAAAACAATGCTTATGTTGCCTGAGCTGCACAAGTTCTAAAATATCAGCATTGACACCGCCAGTGCCGATAAAAAGAAAAGGAAAAAGGAAAAGAAAAAGGAAAAAGGCAAAAAAACCTCTCTTTTTGGGAAACTAAGACAATTCACACTAAGACAGCCTAGCTCAAAAAGACTAGATGGAAGAACCAGCCTAATTCTTATATTGCGATATTCAAATCTTTAATTTTATCGAGGATATTATCCATTTTCGTCTCAAGCACACCATTGACATAATCCAGACGAGCCTGTACATCCATCTTGAGCTCAACATCGTTGATTCTCCTGAAATTCTCATTAAAAAATCGTAGTTGAATCTTCACAAAGGACTCAAACAGCGGGTTTAAATACGGAATGCGCATATCCACCAAAGTTGGGAGTTCTTTCTTGAGCTGTTCATTATAATTTGAGTACTTCATCTGGGCCTGCTCCAATTCTTTGGTCAAATCAGATAACTTGAGCTCATATGATGGATCTTCACTGGGGCTGGCATCTAGTTTTCTCAACTTGATTCGTAGCGAGTCATAAGTATTTTTCTTCTTTGCTCTTTTCTTAATGGCTTCATTGACATCGGAATAGTAAGAGTTGAATCTTTCCACTGGATTAAGAACAGTTTTTAAAAATGGTTCCTCAAGTTCTTCAAGACACGTTTCTGAGATCTCTTTCATGGCCGTGTAATAGAAGTGCGCAATGGTGTTCTCGTCTTCTCCATAGAATCCCGAAAGAACCAGAGTCATTGACTCTTGTGCATTTGTGAGTGTCTTCAATGATTCAATATAGTGCCTGAGCTCTTTTTCTAGCCGCGTTGTGACAGTTTCCATCGCTCTGTATCGTTTTTCCTCGTAGTCGAAGTCAAGGTCCGTGGTATCATCGGCTTGTCCCGTCTTTAGCACCAGGGCCCCCGCCCGGGTAATTGCGTTCTTTAACACTTGCCACGACATTTATAAAGAGATTGAGAAAACTCGCTTAAGAATTTTGAGACTCGGTGTCCAGCGGTACTTTAGTGGATTTGTGGCTTTATTAAATATTTATTTGTACGGTGCTTGTGTCAAGTCATGTGCATGGCGAGTTTTCTAAACACCCGCGAAACGCAATCGACGCATTCCCCATACACACATCAACACGCGGCCGAGCTCTCAAACATCTGATCTTTGAGGCCTCATTTATCTAACACGGTATCTGCAGGTGAATGCATTATCTGGGTAACGAATTTTCCCGAATACCTTGTAATGCATGCGACGGTGAGAACATCGTTTCTGATCGAAGTAGTCATCAAATGATTGAGGATCACATGATTTGGGATTGACCGGTGGTAGGATTCTTTGTTCGACGCGTAGTACGAGCTTTCCGCACGGCGCAATGTGGGCCTTTTCGGATACGAAGGATCGCCGCCGCCCAAAGAAGGTATCAAAAGCGGCTGTGGTTGCGGCGGAGGGGGCGGTGGTTGGTGCTGCGCCGACATCTTATTTAATAATACATTGTTCAAATGCGCGGGGAGCTGCGGTGGTTCGGGAAGCTCGTAGTCTGCCGACTTGTGTTTGAAAAAGTTGTAGTCAACAAGCATTTCTGGGATGTCGGAGGAGTATGTTATTTTCTCTTTGCTGCTTTCGGGAGTATCAAGTAACGACAGGTAAGATGGCTCGTGTGAGGGGAGCTGTGAAGACTCGTGGGAGGAAAGATACGCATATTCGTTTGGACTCTGGTGCTCCAGGAATTCCACATGTTCATGTTGTATTTCTTTTTCCTTCTTTGACATCTTGATAAGAAAGCTATTGGATTTCTTCTGAATCTGATTCGAGTTATGTTCACCGGCTGTTTGAACATGGTTGACTTCATCAGTGGAGCTATGCTTGGCATGATTAGCTGTGTTGCTGAACAAGTGCTGAGGATCCAAAACTTCAAACCAGTTGAAAAAGATTCCTTCCTGATCAGTCGCAGTGGGTAACCACTCCAGCACCCTATACTCGTTATTAACAATATAGAGTAATTTGTGAACACCGAGAGGCAAATTTATAATGGTCTGGTATTCATTATGATTGTTCAGAGAACGCTTGAGCTTGATAACATCTCTCCAGTTTGAAAATGACCCAATAATGGACACTTTGGTGATCTTCTCACGAGTCTGATTTACCCACCTAACAACCACTGGAACCAAACCAATCGGCTGTTCCTTCGACTTGAAAGTTGATGGAATGCCGGAATTACTTTTATGGCTTGGGAGAATAGTGGAGTGGTTAATGGGTTGGCGTGCAGCTGCTGGCAGGGAAATCTTTGTAAAATCAACCTTTGTAATATCATCAACATCCGTGGAGGAGATACTGCCAGCAGGATCATCGCCGTTGTCGTCGATTTGCATTGTGTCGTCATCATTATCAGATCCAGTTACAGGCAAGATGTTACGCATAAGCTCCTCATTTTCCAAAATCCCGTGGCTCAACTCATTGAATTCATCCTCTATTAAGTCGTCTGTAAAGTGATCTTTCTTTAGGGTTTTGCTATTGAGAGGCGGATCTTGAGACAGAGAAAGAGCCTCAGGAGACTCGCTTTTCTCAAGAGCCTTTTCTTGCTTCTTTCTTTTCACTTCATGCAAAATTAAATCGCTGAACTCTTCTTCCAAATTGTGGTGATTGCTCTGCGATTGGTAGGATTTGCGGAAGGGACCAGCGTGTCTGTGCACGGCGGCAGATTTCCTCGTAGAAGATGCACTATTACCCATAATGGAAAGATTTTGTATTTGGCGAGGATGCCTGGAGCTTTGCGCCTTGTTCAATGTACAAAGAAAGAAAGAAAGTATCTTGCCATTTGGTTGCTGGAAAACCTAGTATCACTTGAGTACGGCATACAATACAACTGATACAAGGGCTCCTGTCCACTTGGAGGAGGGAAGGAAAGATAGATTAAGGGACTAAAATCAAGGAATTTATGGTCATGCACATTTTCAAGACAAAAGATTAATTTATTTTTTAATTATTCTTCAAGTGTGACCAAATTTAGGGACATTTTTACAGCTAGAAGTCAAATCTAAGAAGTCTGTGTTGGGGTTTCTGCGTGCCCACTCTCAACTGGCATAGAAGTTTTGAGGCCTCTAAGCTTGCTAGTAATGTTTCTCCAGCGGGTCGTTTTTGGCATATTTTGGAAAATTTTGGAGTATTTTTGCTGTCTTAGCCAGTATTCAGGCTAGTAATTTATTTTCTTGAATTTAGACTTCTTTATTATTTAAAAGTGTAGCGGTACTGTTGTCCATTATTTATTTTGGGTCCATTTTCGAAACCTTATACCCCACCAAAATCCTTCCGATGGCAGAGAAAAGTGCAGGTTTCTAGTGGAGTCGCAGTGGAGTCAGGTCGGGAAGTGCATGAAATTGTGGGCACCAGACGTCATTTATGTGAGAAACCACACCTCCCCCTCAATTCAAAATGGTCCACCACCACACGGCCTGAATTCACGCGGTGTTCAGAAATGGCGGTACACACACGACCACACTACTCATCTTCGCGGTCCTCGCACTAGTGCGTGTTTCTCTGCCAAAGTATAAACACCGGGGAACACCAATGGACTCGCGACCCAGAGAGGAACGTGATTTAACCGAATTCTACGATAACCTCGATGAAACCACTCCGCTTGCTGTATTTGTGGTGAAACCAACGGAATCAGACTCACCACCGCTTGCAAATCACGAGAATAATGTCGCTGTTGGTAGTAGATCGAAGCTGTACACATTAAACACAGCCCTACGAGACCATAAGGTTAACTCTGCCGAAGGGAGTAAGGTTGAAAAAACAAACAAGGTAAGTAAGGCCCTCATCTCATATGGATATAGACCGAATGCAAGACCGAGGGCAAGCCTGAGAGAATGCTACGCCCGATTCCAACATCTTCTCCAATCTCACCCTCTTCTGAAGTACGACATGGATGAACAGGACGTTCTTTATTTGGAATGGCTCAACCTGCGCCAAGAGAATGTCAAAGTAAGTCCCGAAATTTTTGAGATCGCGATGAGTATCCTAGAATACGAGTGGCACAAATTAGAGCTGCGAATGATTGCAATGGTAGGTCCAGGACAAGATGGCCGTGATGATCTTAAAATGGATGCTAATTTCGAAAAATACGGCAGTGACGATGGAACCGGAGGTGTGGATTCCATCTCGGAGCAAAGATGTGCCGTGTGCAACGACCTGGAGTGTGACAACACAAACTCTATTGTTTATTGCGACGGTTGTAATATCGCCGTGCATCAAGAATGTTACGGCGTTGCTTTTATCCCAGAAGGCCAGTGGTTCTGTCGAAGGTGCATGGTAAACCGAGGAGCGTCCGTTTCATGCGCATTTTGCCCAAGCAAAACAGGTGCGTTCAAGCAACTAGATAATGGAATGTGGAGTCACGTTGTCTGCGCCTTGTGGATTCGAGAAGTATACTTTGCTAACCCCGTCTACTTGGAACCTATTGAAGGTGTTGCTTCGATTCCCAGAAGCAGATGGACATTGGTATGCTATATTTGCAAGCAGAAGATTGGCGCATGTATCCAATGTTCAGCGAGAAAATGCACCCAGGCCTACCATGTAACGTGTGCCAAGAGAGCTGGTCTTTTCATGGCAATGGAAAAAGGCGTTCTGGGTGCTGTGTCATCTAATGATACACTCAAGTCCTACTGTGATCGGCATGCACCAAGTCACATGGACAAGCAAATGATGCTTTCTGGTATTCATAAAACCCGAATGTTTTATCGAGACTCACATTCTTTAAGTCGAAAAAATGACCGATTGGAATCCGAGCGGAGACAAGCAAACAGGGTCAATAGATTCAAGTGGAAAACGGAGAATGGTACGCCGATTGCACCTCAGCTTTTTGCAGATATTCTTGTCTCAACGATGAAGTCTCTAAAGATCGGAGATAATGGATCAGAAAGAATGCTACGTGGTTTGGGTACTGATATCCCGATAGAAAAAGACAATCAAGGCGACCTTAAAGATATCAGCGCAGCATTGTGCAGATACTGGTGTTTGAAGAGAGAAGCTAAAAATGGTGCACCCTTGGTAAGAATGCGGAACTCAGAGCACGAGGTTGCTGCTCCGGGACCCGTTCACCATGGGCATCACAGCTGTGGAGAGATCTCGGGTCCAGGCCATGCAAAAGATGGCGAGAAAACGCAGATGTCAGAAAAAATTCAATTTGGACGCGATCTAGACAAAGATTTGCAGAAGTTGATAGAGTTGAACCTGTTGGCTGTGGAAAGACAAAAGTTAATTTCTGAACAAAGTATCGAAACATTCAAGATGGTGGACACGGCATATTTTGCCTTCCAACTGACTGCCACTAAGATTATGCAAAAGATGAATCCAAGTAATAGCAATCGAGAACAAAAAAGAGAGGGGTTGGATACCGTTAGTTCTGCATTTGAACAGATGGCATCTGATATTGCGAATGGCAAGATTTGGTCTGCGCTGGTTTTGGGCCAAAGTATCAACCGGCAGTCCGGTGAGCGCAACAATACCTCCGCGCCGGGAAACGCGGGCAAAGCCTTGCAGTATTGGAACCAAACAGGGATACAGGAGTTGGAGAACGTAGAGAAATGCTTATCAGGACGTGTCCCTTTTACGATTATTGACGGCTTAAATGCATCTCTTAAGAAACATGACCCTAAAGCAGTACTTGAGTCTGAGGACTTGAGCGAAGTGGAAGAAGATCCATTCGTGCAATTTACGAACAGAGAGATTTTACGAAAGTTCGTATGCAAGTGACCAACACAAGCGCGGACATAAAATTAGGGGAGGTACCTTGATACACGGAGATAAGGTCGCGATTCCAGGGATGTTTTAATGTACATGAAGGAAAGGGGCTGTTTACGCATTCAAAAATTTACTAGTCCTATGCATATCGTATATTTGCGATGTTTTTTCTGCTTAATCTTCAAATGAACCTTTGAGATTAAGATAATAAAGAATTTACACTTCATTAAATAACTCTTTTGTTCAAAACTGTATTGCGTGACCAAAAGTGTGGCAAGCTACAGACAAATTTATGCAATCCCTAAGCGTCATGGATTTTCTCTCAATTTTGAACTTATGCATCATGAGCCCTGCAATAGGAAAAGAATTGCGGCTTGGAGGTGTACATGAGAGACTGACAAGTCGCGCCGGGCCGCAAGAAAAAAACTGCACCTCGGGCTGATTGGACAGCTTCGTAATCGTACGGCATTCAGCATCTCAGAATGCATGGAAAGTGCACCCGTAGAAGTAAACTGGTGCCGCACACGCAAATTTGGAAATTCAGATTGGTGTACTCTCGAGGCCTCGGCAAGTATGCCCTGATCAACTCAGGGTAATTTTAGAGCATTATTAATCATTGGAAGGAGCACTTGACACCATTATTATAGGGGTTATGTAAAGAACGAATTCCCCTGAGGTCCATCCGAGGTCCATCCGAGGTCTTTGTGCTTGTTAACTATAGTTTTTGAGTAACTACTGAGGTGATTTTGAACTTGAAGGAGCATAATCACCCTTTATTTTATAAAATTCAAACTATAGACTTATTGCTACTCGCAAAATTTGCGTTTCAAACGAGAAAAGGGAGGAAAGATCCCCCACCCGTCACGATGGCAATTTTTTGCTTTAACAATATCGAGTGCGCGTTTAAAATGCATGACGCAATAGACAGACATACAATGTCCATGAAATCTGTGTAATATGCGCAGGTACAGTAAGGGATTTGCTCAAGATGGCCATGTGTTTGCGACCAGTCGGGCTATTCTTGCACACACAAGAACACCTACATCACAAGGATACTCACGGTGCACACCCGTCCAGAAGTAAAAAACGCCAAAATAAACGAGAGCGCCTGTCCTGTGCCGAATACATTTACGCTGTCGATCCCAAAATTTCTTCGAACTCGCCCGTAGTTACTGCACATATCCTTCCCCGTCTTGTGAAATTCTTTTAAAGCGAAGCTTTCCAAGATTCGGCCTCTCGCTCTCCATAATTTTCGATTGAGTGTGACAAAGAGTCATTTTTTTTAGCCGTCAGTCCTTCAGCCTCGGATTCCCCTTTTTCCTGTGTCCACATACTATTGTTGACCTGCACACGCGAGTGATTCCACGCTAACCTCTCTAAACCTTGGGCCCAGATCCGTCTTTTTTTAGTCCAGTGTTTCAGATTTATCGTGTCCCTTAACGACCAGGTTCTTTTATTCACTTTTTGACAAATAAACACAACAGATCCTGCTGCGCCGAGCTCATCAAACCATCCCCTATTGTTATATGAAACATCTCCAAAGCACTTTATGTTTTGACAGGACACTTTGACTTTTTTTTTTTTCGTTCTCATTCGCTTATAACCTTGCAATCCACCTTGAGACAGATTCCTTTCACCATAGCCCATAGTGCAACGACAAACATTCAAAAGAACATTCAAAAACGAGAGTCTGATATAACAAAATCAATCGGCGATCCATAAATATCTTTCAAAAAAATTGCAATGTCTACCAATAGGGCCAATACAAGCCGCGCTAAAAGCCTCCCTATGATTGTCGATGTTGCAGTCGATGAAAAGGGGAAAACCTTGTACCACGTACATGAGACGACCAAAGCTATCCAAGAACCAACACCACTTTCTACAAATGTCAGTGAATCTGCACGCTTCATATTCGATCCCATAGATGACTTGAACAGTCCCGCCGAGACCCCATCTAGCTCCCAGCTGCCATCAGCGGAGAAGCCGAGACAGTCCGAGTTTAGTTCCGAAGGAAATTTACCCCAATCACCAGGAAGAAGGTCGAGCGTACCCAAGAACACGAAGTTCTGCCCTGCATCGCATGATGACATTTGGTCAAGTGATGTACAGTCTGCCTTTGAGGAAGCATTGGCTATCGTACCCAAATGCGGGCTTAACAAGATCAAAATCGGCGGGAAGTGCTGTGGCCGAAACGAGCTAATTGCAGACTTTATTTTGGCAAAAACCGGAAAGTTTCGTTCCAGAAAACAAGTCTCCAGTCATATCCAGGTCGTTAAGAACTTAAGACTGAAGGGAAACCTTATCAACCTTATAAACGATGGCCCCGGATTCAATAATCCCGAAGAAGCAGAGGAAAACATGCGGCGCTTCGAAGAGGTCTTTTCCAAGATCAATATAAATAAGTCTCTTGGGTTCAATTCCACAGGACTGGCTGAGCTTCTGGGGTCAGGAGGACTGCTTCGGCGTAATTCCGCTGACCAACTAGCTCCCCCGCCTAAACGCAAACGGCTGCACACACTGATAATTAATGTGAGAAATGTCTCTTTTACTATCGAGGATGAGTCTATCGGGAATAGACCTATCACTTTGACAACACAGAAGGACGCGCCAATGCAGTTCTTAAGCATAAAGGAAAACGTAAACATAACAAGCAGATTTCCTGGTCTTGAGGAGTTTTCCAATACAAATGTTCCGCTCATTCACAACATGGTAAACATATTAAATCCTTTGAATTTGGCCACTGAGAAGTCCATTGATTCCGGATTGAAAACCAACTTCAACATTGAAATCCCCGGACATGGCGAAAATCTTTCAAGTTTCACCACGGTATACTCGTTTGGCGACGAAGTATTGAAAGTCAACGAGGAGAACTTCGAGTTGAACACCGATCAGCCATTTCTAGTGAAGTTCTGGAAGTGCTTTTTCCTTCAACTCTTGCAGGTGCCAACATCCCTTGACGCGGCATTCAAAGGCATTACTGTCAAGCAAGTGATTTATGACAACAGTGTTCCCGTTACAAGTATCCTCCCCAAGAGTAAAATAAAGGCAGTTATGCTCTGGGAGTTTTCAAAAGTTGATGAAATAAGCCAGGCTGTTTCTTCCTCATCCAGATTATTCCTTCCTCCAACACTTGGGTACGCGACCATGTCAACCAGCAATTCGAACTACTCCATCAGACCACCACAGTCCACCTATCCTTTCCCCCGCGCTTCCGCGGAATATACAAACCAACAATTTACTTACTCGCCTAACTCAAGTGTGTCCTCGCTTCAGAACTTTCCAATCAATCCGGATGACGAGGTCGCTGATATTTCACGGCGTGAAAATTCTTCGGGCGTGCCACAACTTTCATTTCCAGCTTTTTCGGTCCCACCAACATTTTTAGATCAACTCCCTACCCCACAGTATCTGGCTCCTGCCACATCTAACAATCATTTTCCAACAAGCCTAGATGGCGACTCCATGCGGTATTTTACCCAAGATGAACAGCAATTCTTGGGAACTTATTATCAGTAGGAGATAAAAATATTTTAGATACATATCATTCTTTTCGTTATCATCCACATCTTTTTCTTTAGTTGACTACGTATTTAATGTAACGCTTGGAGTACTTACAAACAGCCTTGAGTGTGTTTCGATGTTAGCCCTTAAAGGAGAACAAGAAAAAACCCGTACGTTAAATATTCTTTATATAATTTGTGTCAATACTACTTACTGTATTAATCAATATTTCTCATATCCAACTTCCTCGAGTCTTTCGGCCTTGGTCAAAACCTCCTCCTCCATGTTATTCATGTACTGAGACATGGCCTCCAACCACTTGAAATCATAAGCACCCAAAATACGAATGGCTAAGAGGGCAGCATTGGTACTATTGTTGATGGCAACAGTGGCTACAGGGATACCTCTTGGCATTTGAACAATAGAGTGCAAAGAATCCACACCATCAAGGGTAGATCCTTTAACAGGGACTCCGATCACGGGTAATGGAGTCATCGCAGCTACCATTCCAGGTAAATGGGCAGCACCTCCAGCACCAGCGATGATTGCTTTGATGCCCCTGGAAGCCGCCTCAATAGCGAACTTGGACATACGGTGAGGAGTACGGTGTGCTGACACAATTGTCAACTCAAAAGGCACACCAAATTTTTTCAAGATATCTGCACCGACAGCCATTACAGGCAAGTCGGAGTCGGATCCCATAATGATAGAAACTAATGGCTTCTCTTTTGATTCTTGGATTTCAGCAGGCAAAGATGCGGCAGTTCCCATGATGTACTCAAGCTTTGCCTCGGCATCAGCCATGGAGGATCCAATGACATTGATGTGACCCATCTTTCTCTTTGGCTTACTTTCTTTACCGTACAAATATACCGAAGCATTTGGGGTCTCGAGAGCACGACGGCAAATAGCCAACTCGGCATCTTTGGTGGACTTATCACCCAATACATTCAACATAATTGCGTTGGTATTAGATGTAGCCAATTTAGAAAAGTTCTTTGGCATAGGCAAGCCGGCTACTGCACGAACATGGGCCTCAAACTGGGTGGTGACGCAAGCGTCGATTGTGTAATGACCAGAGTTGTGTGGGCGAGGGGCAATTTCGTTGATCAAAAGCTCCTGGTTAGGTAACAAGAACATCTCAACACCAAAGATACCGCAGCCAGGGAAGGACTTGACAGCATTTTGTGCCAAAAGAGATGCCTTCTTCTGTAAAGTATCGGAGATTCTGGCAGGTGCATAAACCAAATGACAAATGTTGTCTTGGTGAATCGTTTCGACCGTTGGGTAGGCGAAAACCTCGCCTTCAAGAGTTCTGACCACCATAACCGCCAACTCCTTTGTGAATGGACACCATTTTTCAGCATACAAGGGTCTATCTTCCAAGAAGGACAATGCTTCTGGAATAGCCTCCCTGGATTTCACGACAAAGTTACCTCTTCCATCGTAAGCTAAAGTTCTAGCCTTCAACATGAATGGGAAGCCAAATTCTTGGCCAATCTTCTCCAAGGACTCAGGGGTGTTGGATTCGACTTTCAAAGATTCAACAACGCCCACATCGTGCTCCTGCAAATGGAGTTTCTGCAAATATTTATCTTGGATAAGACGGATTGTTTCTGGGAGAGGATAAATTGGAATGTTCAATGAAGAAGACACGGCATTTAAGGCGTCGACATCGACGTGCTCGATCTCAACAGTCAAAACGTCACACTTTTTAGCAAGTTTAGTGATGGAGTCGAGATCTGTGAACGAGCCATCGACATGCTCGTCCAAGGCATTAATTTGCTTGGCTGGAGCACCCGGCTGGTCCAAGATGATGGTTTTAATGTTAAGTCTGTGGGCAGCCTCGACCAACATGCGGCCTAGTTGGCCACCTCCAAGAACACCGATTGTTTTGCCATCCATTTTTCAAATGTAGTACGTTACTTTTTTGCGCAGTGATGTAGAGAAGATGAGCAATTGCATCTAATTTATTATAGTTATCAATGATCGCGGACAGAGTCAGCCTCTGCACATAGCAATAACTATTAACGATGGCACCCGTGCCTTGAATAGAACAACGCCAAATGAATAAGTGGTCAATAATTTCGATTTCTAAAACTTTTTTGATTTGAAAAGAAAGTGAGTTTTCTTTTTCGGTCTTTTCTCTATTTTTTTTTACAAAAAAAACCTTTTTTTTTTTTTGGTGCTTGGTTTTTGTTGACTATGGGGTGTTACTACATTCCGGGTTGGAATATGAGATTTCAGCTTTGAGTTTTCAGTCAGTCCAATAATCTCAATGCATTCCTTAATGTGCCGTTTATTTTAATTTAACTATGCTTTGTATGAATTGATGAAGAGAATTGGAACTAAAAAGAAGATTATGCTCATGTAGAAGTTAACTCAAGCCAAAAACGACTTCAGAGATTTTTTATGGTTTGGTTGTTTGGTTTTCAACTTGAAGGCCTTTCGCACAACGGACCACGCCTAGAACGCAGACGTACCCACGCAAACACATTCAAAATTTAAGCTTCTTGTTTCTGTTCTTTTTGGCCTTACTGTACTTCTTCTTCTTTAAAGAGGTTTTCGATTCAGAAAGGATGGGGGTTTCCTTAGTGGCGTTCTCGGACACCTCTTTTGCTGGGTCTGCTTCAGCCATTTTCTCTTCGTTTTGCTTCTCCAAGTTCAATCTTGTTTTCTCAGCCAAACGGGCATTTCTATCATCGACAAATTTCGTGAATTCACCTTTTCTTTTGACGCTTTTTGCCCGCAACTTAGGCTTGGATCTCAATGATTTGGCCATCTTTACTGAAGAGTTTCTAGTACGGGTTTTTTCTTTATCTCATCGCTAGTGCGACTTGGACCGCCTTCTCACGATGCCTTCTCACCGTAGCCCGATGAGGATGAGAGGCACTGGGGAATTAATACTAAAATTATTAAAAAAGTTTTTACCCATTAGTAAGATAATTAGAACGAGAAAAAAAATAGCCAAAAAAATGACTTTAGAAATAAGGCATTTTTGTCTTAAAAACTCTTGATATTTTGATTCCATGTAAAATATACTTGCCTTTAAATATCAAGGTTTGTGGGGTGTTGAGGAAACGAAGAAACTGGTAGTGGTCGCGTTAAATTGAACATGTCAGATACGAAATTCTGGCGTTCGCTGCAGAGCCAAAACACATGAGTAAAACTCGTTCAATTCGTGTATTTTCAACTAAGCCCCAATAAAGAATTCCAATAGAAACATTCCAATAGTACAAAATTATAAAAACAATATGAAAAGACATCTCGTAGTCAGTTCGGTACAACATTTTAAATCTTTACTGTTTCCTTTCTGCGTTTGATTCGCTGTATTTGGAAGGCCTACAATGTTAAGCTGCGGTGGGACCGGGAAAAAGGATATATGCCTGGAGGGGTCGCTTGGGAAGCACAACCCGGACGAAAGAACGCAATTAAACTACGTGAGCTCTACTCATGCAAAATAGTAAAAAGGATAAACGTAATTTCGGGTGAAAAATTCTATATATCCATTTATATTTCATCTTTCACAACCATCTGCCCTCTGTTTTTCTTCTTCTTTTTTTTTTTTTGATGCATTGAAGTAATAGGTCCAAATGCTAATTGAAGTTAGATGGTCACCGCCTCCCCAGATCAGATAAGTCAAGATGTCTAAAAATCCAAAAGGCGCTCCCAAAAGTTTAGTCACGTGCACATGGGTAGGGCTATTCCCCTCGCAGATTCACCGGCTGTCTGGTCGCATGCTCACCAGTGCGCCCACAGTGGAGAGTGCTCTCCGCCGCACTCAGTGAATCGCTCACAATATCCTGCAGACAGACGGGCCCGCCACTTTGCGCACTTTTGTCATAAGAGATGAAAATTTTCCTTCCCTTTCTTTTCTTGTACATCAGAGCAAAATGTATGTATTCATGCTGACAAAAATGTGCCAGGAAAACATCGCCAATTTGAAAAATACATCAACCCATCATATGATATGCTGAACATTTAGAAAACAGGCCATGTAGTATGGTTTTTATACTATGTTTAGCAATTGAAGATAGAAACTAAAGGGTTACATCTTGCTCACCCCTGAATCACTCGCCCCTCAGAAGAGCTCTTTCATTAGGCAGTGCGCACATAAAATTTTTTCCCTAAACTCAAGATCCACAAATACTAACAATGTTCAGGGCTAATCTTAGAACTCAAAAGAGACTCGCAGCTAGCGTTGTCGGTGTTGGTAAGAGAAAGATTTGGTTGGATCCAAATGAGACCACTGAATTGGCCAGCGCCAACTCTCGTGAGGCCATCAGAAAGCTTTACAAGAACGGTACCATCGTGAAGAAGCCAAACACTGTCCACTCTAGATCTAGAGCTAGAGCTTACGCTGAATCCAAGAGAAACGGTAGACACATGGGTTACGGTAAGAGAAAGGGTACCAAGGACGCCCGTATGCCTTCCCAAGTTGTCTGGATGAGAAGATTGAGAGTCTTGAGAAGATTGTTGGCTAAGTACAGAGAAGCTGGTAAGATCGACAAGTCTTTGTACCACAGCTTGTACTTGTCTGCTAAGGGTAACACCTTCAAGCACAAGAGAGCTTTGGTTGAGCACATCATCCAAGCCAAGGCCGAGGCTGCTCGTGAGAAGTCTTTGAAGGAAGAGGCTGAGGCTAGAAGAACTAAGAACAGAGCTGCTAGAGAGAGAAGACAGCAAAGAGTTGAGGAGAAGAGACAAGCTTTCTTGAACGACGCTTAAATCTTTTTTTCTGATACATAGCTTTTACTCTGTACTTTTTACTACATTGTGGTGGCCCCATTAATAAATCGTTTGACGCAACTTTCTTTCTTGTAGGCATGATTTTTTTTTTTTTTTCTTTTTCTAAAGTATGCAAGTCATTTTTAAATATTTGTATGGTAACGATATATTAAGAAACTATGGAGCACTCAGTCGCTAAAGCCTTCTTCCTGGAACGAGACAAAACAAAACGCTGAATATGGCCGTGAGCAAAATGACAAGAAACAAAACCCAGGATGCTCTTTTCATAAGTAATTTATAAATGAAGGTGTCTTCAATTTTAATGAAGGTGTGGGATGGAATGTACGACTCACTGCGCCCGCAAAAGGCCAAAAATGGATCTATCCTGTAAATGGAGGACATGAGACAGTAGAAAGCACAGAAAAACGTAAATATGACGACACATCTGTATCTCTTTTTCTCGTTCAAGAATATCAAGGTGAAAGCGATCCAGAATGACGCGAACACCATAAAGAAACCTAAGATCACTCGAGTGTTGACTGATCTGTTGATGTTTTTGATGGCAATGAAGTTCAAGAAATTTGGAAGGTGTTCATTCTCAAGCCGACTGAACACGTATCTCTTCACGCCATCAAATACCGCAGGGTCATCCCGCCCGTCAACTTCGATCGCATTGATGATCTGGTTATTGAGCTTTGGAGATATGTCCAATGACTTCTCAGAGTCTTCCACAAAATACTTTAGTAGAAGGTTGTGGGATGATTCCTTAAGGTTTTGTCTGGATATGAACAGTGTCGTCGCAGTGGTATCTTTTATGAGCTTTTCCACTAGAGATGGATTAAGCGAGGAGTGACGATTCGATATATGACTTCTTCTAGTCTGTCCCGAGGGAGGTCGTTGGAAATCACCACGCTGAATAGACGATCTTTGAGTATAATCGATTGGTTCATCCAAGAGTCTTGAGTATGAGGAAACTCTTTTATCAGACAGTGTGTAGAAGGACCCTCTTTCTATATTTGGCGACGGCTGAGTGACTGATTCTTCCGTGCCATACGCTTCGATTAATTCCTTAAGTTTTGGGTCGACGGTATTCAAGTTAATATCACCCCTGAGAAACTCCGAAAGCCTGTTGGAGTCATTATCTTCCAAAATATGATCGTTGATAATGAGATCTAAAAGCACAGACAGCGAAAGTGACTTATGTTTACTTTTCTCTGACAAGGGAAAAGAATTTCTGTTCATAGCAGGCGATGTGTTGAACGGGTTGTTGCTTGCAAATCCAGTGCTGTGAGTAGAATTGCGAACAATCGACTCCCTTAAGCCTTGAACATAATGTTTGCACAAGTTCAAATGGTTGATGAGATCAAACCAGAAATCCAAATAATCCACATTGTTCTCGACATTCTTCATATACAAGTAAAAGTTGTATAGACTGATTGGAGACTTTGTCTTGTTGGATAATATTTCACCCAAAGTGGGCAAACGGCCCAACTGAATATTGTTATTTGTCATATTCAAATTTGACAAATTTGCCAAATAATGGGCATTAGGGTTATCCAGCTGGAACTTCTCGGTCATTTTTGGATCAGTTGAAGTATCGGGGACAGAAAAAATCCGGTGTTCAAAGCCTGTAAAGCTGAAATTTGTGCTTGCTAATGTAATTCCTCCGCCTTGCTTATTCTTTGAAAGGCTTTGTGTATCCGAAATAAGAGAGATGTCTTAAATGATACGGTTCCAAAAGAGTTTCGTGACACGAGGTAGGATTTCGCCAAACGTATCGTTAAGTGTTTCAAATACTCACACGGTGAGGGAACTGGTGGTTTCGGATTCAGTGACAGGTTTTTATCACCTTGATAGTGGGAGGTATGATATTCTTTCGTGGATCTTTGAGTGTTTTCACGGGTGCTGGTTCTTTTTGTCTGCGTAAACATTAGGAGTGTATAGTCACGTGCGAAGGGGCAGAAGGAGCCAAACCGCGAGGGCAATGATGATCTGAATTGGAGATGTTCCACATATACGAGGATGCTTAAGAATCACCTGTCGAAAATTTCCGTTGCGAAAGAAAATTACTAATCTCTTTTGAGTTTGTAAGAAAGTCGTAAGACACATGGCCCTTCTGCATCCGTATCTATTTGCCATATTAGCACATAAATCAAATGCCTGTACATAATCCACGTCTTGGACCTGCCGCTTTTCGAGACGTGTACAGTGGGGTGTTCAAAAGGAATAAATTTTGAAGTTCAAACGAAATGATGAACATTGTACCTTTGGCTATAAATTCTAGAAATAAAAGCATACAGACACTCAAGATTAGAAAAACATGCAATTATGTATTCAAAGACTATCTCTAGCTGGCTAAATAGGAAGTGAAAAATTTGCATTCTTCATGGGGTATAGAGGGTTCCCGCATCATGAATCAAGAACGCTTCATCGGACGTCCGGTGGCATTTTGATAATTTTTCAAAAACAATTTTTCATTGTATTCACGTCGAGTAGGTCTAATTTAAGTTCTATTGTTGGGTCGCGAGCAAATGCTAAACAATGAATTTTTCTGGAATTTCAAGCATCTCGCGTTAACAAGTGGTTACGGGCCCAATTGGTTTAGCGAAGCCACACCAGATGTACTTTTTAATAAGGTCCCTTTTTCATCCGCTGGCCCTGAGAGCCTACAAACTTAGGAAGAACAAGGTAACGACATAGCAGATAATTTTGCCTCCGCGTATGATCATCGTCAACACAAAAGATCTACTTGACGAGTTACCATGATACTAAGAGTAACTCTGCCAACTCTTGATTGGGCAATGTCTTTGATGAGGCCATCATAAAGGAAGCTTGCGTAATTTGTCGCTCGTGTGCCCCTGCGCTGTGATTCCTTGAGACGTGAACCGGGTATTTTTGCGCGAACATGTATAGCTAGGTCAACTAAGTGGTCTGCCCCGGAATGCAGAGTCTTATTTTTCAAATAATTAGTGGACGAAACTCAATTATATGTTTGTAAATAATTTTGGAAGAAGATGTATATTATTCAGTTTTTACTTACTGATAAATAAATTTGAGAGTTAAAACTCCTTATTTTTATCGTCATGATTAAAATATCTTGTTGAGAATGGATGTGTAAAAAAAGTTGAAAACTTGGGAAACATTTGTGAGAATCTCAAAACAACGGAACTATTTTACAAAACGAAAAAACAACAACATCCATATGCCTTGTATACTGATTTCTAGATGATAATAGCTAATGAAACCAAAATTCCTTTTAGTATGTGAAGTTTACAACATTTCAATGTTGATGTATTGTTCTTGCCTGGGTGGTATTCGTTACGTGGTATAGCTTCCTTGATGTAAAGTGATCAGGGCGCAGTTTGTCTCGCGCTAAACAAGAACGGGAACCCTGGGCGACGAAGTGCAACAACAAAACAAAACAAAAAAAAAAAAAAAGAATACGCACAACGCTCTGGGACGGCATTCGTTGACTGTGGATCCTATTTTTGATATTTTGGTTTCTGTATAGATGCCCTAATAGTGGAATTTACGAGTTTTTAATTCAACAACGGCTTTGAAGAATACTTGTGAGGTGATATGAAGGCCCATGGTTAACTTGATCAATTTAATGTATTTTTTCAACTTTTGTTGTTTAATGACTGATATAGCTTCTTTTTCGAACAAATCTTCAAAGAATTGCCCAAGAATCAATGACGGTATGAGTCCCGATAATAGATACCGATTTCGTTGGCGGGTTCTTTTTTTCGCAATTCTATGGTCACCAGGGTTGCAGAGTGCGGTGTAAAGACTTTCCTTTTTCATCCTTTTTCGTACACGCTTCCTGCAAGATTGCGGTATTTTTCATTTAACTATCTCCGCGCGGCACCAGGAGCTGTCGTGCTACAGGTTGAAAGCCATAGCTTTGGTACAGGACTGCATCGCAAATCCATTTCCGCTTATCACGGAACGCCCGATTCATGATAGTATGTAAAAGCGATTACTTAGATCTAACAATGAATCTTGTCGTTTGAGGAGTTGTTCTCTTGAAAGAATTTTAGAGATTTTTTGAATGAAACTTCATCGCAGGGCCTCTGGAAATAGAAAAATGGGACTAGATTTCCTCGGTCCTCGGGTTTAATTCGGACTCGATTTACAACTGTCAACTGTGCAAGTTGCGCCATACAGTCTCAGACTCAGCGCTCAAAACATTTCTGAATTCCGATAAAAATCCTTTCAATTCTCCCCATCCTTCTCAGTTTCTGAGAACGTTGAAATCAACATACCTCTTGTTCTTTTCGTGTGAAACTTTTTTTTATTCCCGTTTGCAAAACTTTCAAATTAGGCTTCGCATAGTGGAGATTATATTCGGCTTGCCAATAAATTTCCCAAATCTTGATATTTCTGACATATAATTTTTGACTGGTTAAAATTCTTGGTCCTCACCTAAGCTGTCGGGGAATATTCGCAACATCTTTCAATGAAAACATGCTGTTAATCGCAATCACCAGAGTTGGCCTTTGTGCCAGTGACGAAGGCTCGCTTGTCAGCAAATCCCTTCTTTTGTCCCGATTCAATTTTAGCCTCTTCTTTAGGAAGTGCACTTTTGCATTGGTCGTTGACCAGAATCTGTCTAAGAAAGAACACCTTTTTCCAGAAATCAAACAATCTTATGTTTCGAATTTCACAAACACCATCAGAGGTATGGCTATAGTCTGTGCAGCAGATGACTTGGAACTTTCTTTCAGTGGAGAGACCGGCCAAATCGAAATATTTGATAATTTTGTCTCGAACGATCCTCAACAATTTCTTCATAATCGAATGGAATATGGCCATGGGAAACACTCATTGAATACTGCTCATTTTCCAACCTTTGAAAAGTCTCTTAGCTCCGACTTGGGTCTGTCGCACCACTCTTCTCATTTTGGAATGGATGATTTCTCTCCAAATCTGGTGTCTTCAGCGCATTCTCAAACTATGAGATTTCCCTATGACCATTCTCAACCTAGCAGAAACATTCCTGAAAGATCTTTCAACGAAGTTAACAATAATTTTATTCCAGAATTCGGATTCGACTTTATGGCAAACCATCAATCTCACTTTGATATGATGGCTACTGGGGTGGATTTGAGCACTCAATTTACCGATTTCAAGCATGGCTCTTTCAACGATGCTTTGAGTTGTGGTTCTTCAATTGAATCTTTCGAGTCTCCTTTGGATGACATGTTCTTCCCAGTACCTCCTTTTAGAGCAAACGTGAACGAGTCTCGTGAGCCAGCCTCTAACCCCAGAAAGAGAAAAATAGAATCCCCTCTTGTTACAGAGTTTGGATTCCCTTCTCCTGGTTCGGTATTCAAGAAAGATTCATCACCATTCGAAGCCCAGAAGAGAATCAAGAGCGAGTCTTTCAGTCATTTCCCCCCAGTTCGGCCTCCGACACAAGAGCGCACAAAGTCCCACTCAGAAATATTCTATGGCAAACAAAACTTGAAATTGCCCCAAGCATCACCGAACACTGAGGGATGCAAAGACATAAAAATTGAAGAAGAAGAAGAGAAAGGTAAAGGCAGGTATTCTTGCCCCGAATGCAACGCGTGTTTTAAGGTCAAATCTTACTTGACTCGTCACGTAAGAAAGCATAATAACGCAAAGGCATTTGTGTGCCCATTCTACAGGGAGCATGACTCGGAGTACTGTGAAAATGGCAAGGCGGGGACAAAGTGTCATCCAACGGGGGGCTTCTCCCGGAAAGACACGTATAAAACCCACTTGAAAGCGTTACACTTTATATACCCCCCTCGCACGAAGTCCAGTGAGCGAGGCTCTCAAGGAGGGCGTTGTGCGGGATGTTTTAAGTACTTCGAGAGCAACTCTGACTGGTTCAAGTATCACATCGAAGAAGGTGCTTGCAAAGGCTTTGTGAACAAAGACTGTATCAAAGTAAAACAAGAGTCGCAAGACTAATGGGTCCTCATTGAGATGGGTCTTACAATTTCAATTCATCTACTGGTGTTGACACCATAAGTTACTAGACTGGATTTTTATTAGCACAGCTTCACGCCCTTAATGTATTAATAATCACACCTACTAATCATGAAAACTTGTAAATTTTCTTTTTGGAGATCTGTACTAGTGATGCCGATGCATGTGTTCTGTCAGTGCAGTAAAGTGGGGGGTGGGGGGTTTGTATTGCAGGTGTACATTATGTGCATGCCACTGATGCCGATGTCCGCGGGCGCCACGGTTCTGCACCGGCACCCGTCCTCCACAATTTGATGATTTTTGTTTTTAAAAAAGAACCCCTACCGGGCAAAATCACGCTGCCGTTCCATTACTTTTTACTTAGCCTAAAAGCTAATTTCAATTCTCAAAGTGTTCATCCAAACTCAATAATAAATATCACATAAATTTGAATACGTTTAAAATTGTTGAGGTTAACTTGAAAGTTCACCTTTTGGTGTGTGTATTTTTGGAGCTAGTCACGCAAACTTTGGATGCAAGGTATTGAGGATTCATGAATCGGCCGGTTCGGCCAATTTGTTCAGGCCACTTTCTTCCCTCTTTTTTTTTTTTTTTGAGCACAAATATACAGTCTTCTGCTGAAGCCGCGCTCCCCGTTACAACAATGCCGACACCGAAGCGCAATTTTTCGGAGGTAATGCCGGAAACTTCTCGTGTGCTTGCTGACCTTGATAAGCTTTGAGCCGATTGGCCCAATCAAAATATTACATAAACCCATACCTCTCGAAACCCCTATCTCCCCATCTATTTTTGGAATGGCGGAACCACGGCTTCAAAATCCTGTCAGCAACCTTCGATTCTGATAAGATAGTAGACCAGGGCTTGCTTTACCACCGAACATTCGCTATCTCTGATTTTTTTTTGACCTCGGTTGGAAGGGGCGAGCGAGAACAAGTAAAACGGGGTCTTGGAGACGCATGACACGGGGGATTTTTTAATTTCATTTTTGACTGATAAGCCCCCAAGCGAAAGGGGCCCCTTTCTTTTTATTTATTTGTTAATTCGATAAACTAAATAAACAAAAAAGTAGATGCGTGTTTTCGAGCCCTATTCAGAGAAAAAAAAAAAATCGAAATCTCTAAACTTCGATTGAAAGATATTCCAATTTTTTTTTCGTCTGCTTCAAAACAGAGATTTCAAAAATAAAAGTAACCAACCATTGATTTATTTCTATTCACAGCCTCAAAATGTGCTCTATTTTAAATCACCGCTCTTCATGATCGAACCTATATAGTCTTGCAAGTACTGATTTTCATTGGTATACTTCTCAGAGATTGATACCTGGGCACGGACATTCAGAAGCAACAAGGTAATGTCTTCCTTAAGCTGGAGAATCCTGCGCACTTTTTCCTGACGGTCTTCGTCTGACATCACCAAAACGAGTACAACTTCAAGCACGTGGAATAACCAGCTCTCACAAGTCCTCGACAAGAGCAGATGTTTGACGTTGCTCCTCAGACTTGACTGAGAATTGTGTGCTGGCCAATGTCACGTGATGGCGTGCTCTACCTGTATGGTGGAGGGCGAACGCCAGCAATCCTGTCGACCAGAAAACGAAAGATTTTTTGCGACGCCCCGCGACACGGTGTCGCCGGTTTCAGAAAAATTCCACGAACACACTTCCTCTGCTTCATTCCTTTGTTTATCCACACATCACTTCACATCAAAAACAAACTAAAAATGTCCACCGCTTTAGACAAATCATTGGACGATATCATCTCTTCTTCCAGAAAGGCCAGAAGAGTGGCCAACAACAAAAAGAAGACTGCTGGTAAAGGTGTCGGCAAGGCTCAGAAGAAGGCACCTGTGGCCTCTAAGAAAGCACCAAAGCAGGCCGTTGCAAGACCCGCTGCTGTTGTTTCAGCTGTGGACCTTACTTATGCTACCAAGGTTGTTGCTCATGGTCTTCCAAAAGACTTGAGACAAGAGAACATCAAGGTATGTTAGTTTCTTGATTTGGAAACAACGTTTTATTTATTTCACTTCTTTTTTGTATTAAATTATTTCTTGCTCTTGGTACACCCGCTGGCCGGGTAACACCAGAGTTAAGAGGGGGGAAATTGTTTGGGAAAGTCCATTCTGTTATGAGGGTCGTGGATGTCGAAGAGTCTTGCGTGTCAACATATCTGACGATTGTTTCGACCTTGGGCCCTTCTGAAACATTTCTTTGAAATGGATTTTCTGTTGGGCTAGTGGCATATCATCTGTCTGGGTTCAGCAGTTGAAATTGAGCGTGTTGATTTTTCTCTTTTGGTTTCGGATATTGCGTTTCCCCATTGTTTGGTCAACGATTCTCGTTTTGGACTCCTACTCCAGCCAGCATGTTGCATTGTACCGAATTTTGAGATGTTTCTAGAGATTTTGACAAATACCCCACTTTGCAATTAAAGCACAAAAGCTCATACAACACCCGTCTTGTTTCATGATTGGTGGCTATTGAGGTTGAGATATTCCCTCTACATAAACGATATTGAAATGTCTCGAAGAAAAATGGAAACTTACCTCGCAAAGTTGACATGTTGGCAACAAAAAGAGAAGCATGCGGGATCCCGAATCGAAAGAGACAAGCACATCGCGAACACCTAAACAGACATTGGATAAAACTCGAGCAACTACACCCTTTTACTCAAACGAGGTTAAACATTGAACCATAACTAACTATTTAGGACTTTTTCCAATCTCAAATTGGAGGGGTGCAATCTGTGATGATGAACTACAACGAAAAAGGAATTTTCAAAGGTGTTGCTACCATTTCTTTCAAGTCATCCAAGAATGCAGTTAAGGCTGTTGAAAAATACAACAACGCCCCAATCGATGGTGGTGCTAGCAAGTTGAAGTTGGAGTTGGTGATTGACCCAAGCAAGAAGCCATTGGCTGCCAGAATCATTGCCAACGCCGCACCAGCCAACGAACAACCCGACCAAAAGAAGAAGCAGCTTCAGGAGAAGAAGAAGCTTCTTCAAAAGAAGAAGAAGGATGCTGCAAAGGCCAGGGCTGTGGCTGCTAAGGGTGCCAAGTCAGAGAAGCCTGCCAAGCAAGCTAAGCCAGAGAAGAAGACTGCTGAGCAGTTGGACCAGGAGATGGCAGACTATTTCAACAACTAATCAATGTGTAATTTTCGAGAGTATGGAGTCATGGAATGGGTGGTCTAATGAGTCCCATTTTATATATAATAGCAAAAAAATATATTTAGGTTTCTTTTATTTATGTTGTAGTTACGGTACCCACCGCGTCTACTCGTGAATAATGCTATAGCACAGCTACCGCGAAAAATGACAGCGTGTTGTATGCGCGAATGTGGGTGGGTGTGCTTGGCCCAAAACAATGTGAGACAGCCAGGAGCGGCTTGCGTCAGCTTCGCGTGCGTAAGCGAGTGAGTTGCACATGTGAGATTCTAGGCTTTCTACACCATCGCTTCCAACAACAAGCAAAATCAAGCCCTCTAATAAGATTGAGAGCACTTGTTCTTCCTCTGATAGCAAGAAAATAAACACTTCAGAATCAATTATCAGCCATTTAAGCGTTTCAAGCGTTCATTTTCCCCGCCCACATTCTTTCGTTTCAAGGGATCTTGTTATTATTGTTTCTAGGCACCTTCAGCAACTCATCAATACTTATATTCCACGCCAAATTTAACAAACTTTTACCATCACCATGCCTAACGTTGAGTACCTAATATCCAGCGAGTTCCATGTTGATAAAGGACCGTCGCTCAATCACCAGTATCCATCAGAAATCCCAGGGTTAACGAGGCTCCCTTTTTTCGCAGAACTCATGATCCCTGATCAAATCCACAAGAGAGAAGAAGACTACACCTTGTTTTTCTTACACAAAAACACCCGAACGGGAGAGTTCGAGTACAAGTTCAATTCCACCGAAAGCGAGCCCGATCCGTATTTCGTCTATACCATTGTGAACAATGTGTCTGACAGCACAGTGAAACGAGGCTCCGTCATAAAGGCATTGAGCTTAGTCACGAAGTTAACCTATTTCAAACACTTCAAGCCTTTGCTTATCATTGGGCTAGACAGGTGCTACTCTAACACAAGCATCAATGAATTGGAAGAACTTTTCCATGCTATAAACTGTAAGAACTTCGAGGTTAGCGACACCAACCATCTGGTGGTTAAGAAGCTCCTTATCACATCGATTCTCGACTTGCCATTGAACGAAAAACTCTATTTTGACGAGGCTTTCCGAAACAAATTGTTGGGAATCAAGCAGATCCATGAAGAGCTATTTATCCGCAGAGACTTAAGCTTCAATTCCATTGTATCGTTCAATAACATGAAGATACCAGTCAAGCTTCCAGTTTTATCACTACCGGACACTATAGGAGATTACTTGAACCCAACAGACTTAAACTTCAAGCCGAATCTTCTCAATCTTCTTGATGCCACAATCGCCACGAATCACCACAACAATGAGCTCACAATCTACGGACAGGCGACCCCTCCCATCGTGGTGTTGATTAATGCGGTATTAACAGGAAAGAAGATTATCTTCATGAGCTACGAGAATTCCGCTGGTTACATCATTGACCACATACTATTGGCGTTGAAATTGATCACTGGAGGGGGGATTTTGACAGGTCTTCTCACACACTATAACGTTTTCCCCATGATAGATGTTTCCAAAGTAAGTTTATTGAGCGAGTGCGATTCATACATTGCAGGAACAATCAACCCTTTCTTCAAGTCGAATGACAAGCTATGGGATTTATTTATCGACTTAGATAAAAATGAATTCCATATCTCGTCACAGATTCTGGAACCGGAATTCTCCCGACATTCTATTATTGGCGAAGACGCCAGATTTCTTTCCAACTTACAGTTGTCACTCTGCAATTATCATGACGATCTTACCACTTTACAACTCATTATAAGAAGACACATCAATGAGATTGTTCGCATATTACTTTCCTCAAAAAATTACTACCCATCTCAGACCGAGAAAAACCATGCAACATTGTTGATGGATGGAGTCGGTTACTATTGGCATAGCGACACCACAAAGCTTCTTGAAATGTCGTGCTACCAGTCGATATCATCAAAGTTCCAAAATCTTCTCTTTGCAGGAAAATTCGGATACAGTCTCATGCTACCTAATCTATCAAATGAGCTCAATCTCATGATTGATCTACAGCATCATTTGCAAAAATTGAACAATGTGACTAATGTTTCAAATGGCAGCGTGAACGAGAGAGAGATTTGGTTTAATATCCTCAAGTATTTGATCAGCGGAAAGTCATTGGAGACATTTTTATTGGCAACTTATTTGTCACCCCCAAACACTTCTACAAGTGTTCAGAGCTCTTCACTGAATGGGAGGGGCTTAACAATCTTTGACAAAAACAAAGGCATTGAATTGTTATTTATGAATTTGTTTAACGAGGACAGTCACATAAAGTCCAACGTCATTATGATAATGCAAGAGCTCCAGGAAAATTTTCTCTGTGGATGGTGCTTAAAACATTTCTTCAAATCGAATTACATGTATGAACTTGCATTTGACGATCTTACAGCAACTCAAGATAACGCCATCAAGAGTTAACTCACATGTTCTGTTTATCCATTTGAATAAATTCATTCTCACTATATACAAGATCGTATCGATACTCTACATTTCTTTTTGTCATCCAAGGCTCTTTGGGTTATCTCATTCATCGTCTTTTGACGATTTAGCCGTGATGACATTCCAAATGCTCAAACGATCACCCTTGGTTCGCGTCAGGTATGCTACACCGGCTCCAACGTACTTAGACTCTCTTTGAGCACTCTCATAATTAAAATTGGGGTTGTTTTCAGGAAATCCGGGTCTTCTCCGATGATCTATGAATTCGGATTCAGAGTCCAAACTGGCATCACTTTCCTTTCTATGCCTAGTATCTTTGACAGCAGCAATGTGGTATTTGCCTATGACAGTAAGGGCGATAGCCACGGCAGAAAAACCGGCTAGTTTAGTGAGCAAGCCCTTTCTAGTTTCCATTATGTTATGTTTTTATTATTTGATTTTCAGTGATGGAACTGAACGAAGGTAGGCTCCAGAGTGCGAGAGGGTGGTGTTATTTCTGTGCGGAAAACTCGTTTGGGGCAGTCGGCCCGATAGAAGGCACAACCATCTAATTGACCATAAAAGTGAGCAAGGACTGTAAAGCAAATGAACAACGAGACGAGCTGGATGTTTCAAAATTTTAAGCTTTTACTTAGGGTACCCCCAAAAAAGAGAAAAGAATAAGCAAAATTTGCCTTTCTAAACAAGGTTGGATACTGTTTCATGTCTAACTTTCCATAGAATGAGAAGGAATCTCTGGGCCGCGACGTTACGGCCCTGGGCTGACTGAGCCTCTTACCCCAAAGTCTTGCTCTTTTGCACCGGAGGCATGCGCGGCCCAAGAAAAAAAGACAGATCCAACAAAAGCGGCCTGTTTCATGAGCAGCTTTCTGCGAACTGTGATTTAGTTTTCACGTCAACCACTTTATCCATATCAAAAAGAGAGTTCTTGAAAGTTATCATGGGCATTTTTGGTAAAATCAAATTCTACGTTAAGTCATTTGTCTTCGGCTCGTTGATTCTCGTGTGCGCACTTTATGGAGTTGTTGCTAGTGTTGTCTTGAGAATCATCGGCAAGGAAGAGTACGCCCAATACACGGTTGCACGGTGCTTCCATTTTCTTTTCTCCAAGGTTTTGGGGGTGAAGGTGACGATAAAGAATGAGGAGCTTTTGTACGATAAGCCATCTGTTGTCATTTCCAACCATCAGTCTGCATTGGACATTTTGGTTTTGGGCAAGTTGTTCCAACCTGGTTTCACCGTGACTGCCAAGAAGGCATTGAAATATGTGCCTGTGTTGGGGTGGTTCATGTTCGCATCCGGAACATTTTTCTTGGATAGATCTAAAGGTGATAAGGCCAGAAAGGTATTGGAGAATGCTCTCACTGGGCTTAAGAAGCAAAAGCGTTCCATTTTCATGTTCCCAGAAGGAACAAGATCTGCCACAAAGAAGTTGGAGTTGCTTCCTTTCAAGAAGGGTGCTTTCCATTTAGCCAAGCAAGCTCAAATTCCTATTGTTCCTGTGGCAGTGTCTAACTACAGCACGATATTTCATTCTGGGGACAAGGTATTTAACCGAGGAGAAATTATCATTGAGGTGTTGAAGCCAATGTCTACTGACAACCTTAAGACTAACGAAGATGTGACTGAATTTACCAACGAAGTAAGGGATAAAATGCTCAAGAAAGTTGAATCTTTGGGTTACGCCTCTACGAAGGTAAACTCCAAGCAGAGTGCACAAGAGACCAAGCCATGCACAAGCGACTCCCAATCCGAGGAAAGTATTGAGGTCGTGGGAGAGAGAACGCCGTTGGTTGCCACCGAGTAGATCCAAAGAAGAAAAAAAAAACAATAAAGGCAATTAGAAATTTACTACATTAATAGCATGGATCGCAGGTTTCGAATGACTTCTGGAAGAAGTGTGTTCACTGACTCGGGTTAAGTGGGCTGCGAAAAGCTAACAATAAAATATTGTTATGCGAATCAACATGCGAAGTTGTATCACCTATACAATATAAATACACAAGAATGGATGCTATACTATCACCTTTACGAAAGAGGTCCTGGGAGTTAATATTGTAGATATTTCGGGAAACTCAAGTGGGATTTTAACTTGAAGTTAGTGGGGTTCAAATCCTATTGTTTTATGACGGTACGCCAGCAAGGCATTTAGAGAGGAAAGAACCCGCGTGCACTCCAGAAATCTAATGCATTGCGGGACTCCACAGCAGGGGGTTTACCGGGGACATCACTTTGATTTCGGTATTGGAGAGTCCCCAAAGCTCGTGATTTTTTCCAGCCTCTAAAAAAATTTTAATAGATACTATATTTTTTTTCATCCACTTCTTCTTTAGGTCCTCTTCTTCTGTATGCCCCCTTCTACTGTTTTCAGTTCTTTCACCACCTGATTGATCTCGAATGGTCTTACACCCTTGTCACGTAGTATTTTTTTGAGGGCTTATTTCTATTTTGCTTGAAATAATTTACTTTCTTTTACACTAGTATTGTCTTATTGTTTTCTCGTTCTATTATGCAAGTACGTGTAAAGCAAAAACACGAAGAATGAACAAGTGTTTTGTCAACATGCACTGTGGCCCACAGCTAGGCCGCCACGGTGCTAAGGGGCTTCCGCGTACCGCATAACCCCGACCGCGAGCGCGTCCCGCGGAATCTTGGTTTTCTCCTTTTTTCCCTAGTATTTTGTGAGCGTGTCGTACACTCCGTCCCTTTGTGTCAGCTCTACGCTCGCCTGCGAGCCCATAACATGGAAAAGTTAAAAGAAAAAGTCCTGCGATTAATTTTTTTTTTTTATTTTTCAAAAACCACACAACCTAGAATCTGAAATCTAGCCACTTCATAACCTTCAACATCCATATTTTGGTATTTTTTTTTATCTCTGAAGTGATAGTAGCAGGGCCTCAGGTCGACATCCAAGAAAATGGCAGATTCAGATTTGCTGCACCACTATAAGGTGCTCAAGCAGTTCCTTGATATCTCCGACGACTCCAATTCCAGAGCAAAATCGAGCTCGACAAGAGCGGCTAGGGCTAGGGAAAAGCTCCTCCGGTTATCTAGCGCCCAGTTTCGTGAGCTTAGTACCGACGTCTATGATGAATTGCGGCGTCGAATCGACGAGAGCAGATCCGAGCCCGATTTCTTGCTCCCCAAGCTGACATTCCACCCTAAACGGAACCAAGCAAGACAAAAGTTGTCATCATTACCGCAGTCCAGATTCAAGGACTTGGTTTCTGATATCAGTTTCGAAATAGAGCGCAGAAATTTGCACAACCCAGCGTCGAACTCGGCTCCACCTGAACTGTCATCCCAAGCTCGTCTGTTCCCGGATCTGGGCTCGGGTCATAGAGGTCCCCCTCAGCCTCACTCGCAGTCCCAGTCTCAGTCCCAGTCCCAGTCCCAGTCTCAATCCCAGTCTCACTCGCACTCTCACTCGCACTCTCACTCTCAATCTCACTCGAGATCGCAGTCGACAGATGCCTATAATCTCCGAGATGTAGCTCCTTCTTCACCAAGCCAGAACAGGGGTTCGCTGGCGTCACGAGATCGTGCTGTACCAGGCCGAGGAAGTAGGGAAGAAACCCATAAATCGACCCCTTCCACGTCTACCGCAGACACGTCTAATGCAGACACTTCCCATGCTGACAGTGCTAATGTTGCGAATAACACTTCTTTACATGATGACCTTGTCACTCCTGATTTGAGAAAGCCTGTTCCGGAGCAAGTTATTGGTATACAACCCACAACTGTGATCCCAACTAAAGCCAATATGACATGGTCTAGTGACGAAGAAGAGGACGAGGACGAAGATCTTAAGGAGGACAGAAACAGCATTCACGAGGAACCAAGGCAACTCAAGCTTTCTAATGCGTTTGGAGCTCCGGGCCCGACAAACCCACCCAGGGATGAAAAATCTAAAGCCATTTCGAATTTCGAAAAGCTTCTGGTTTCGAAAGAGAGCTATGACGAATTGGCTGCTGCTTACGACCATTTATGCAGGGAGCACGAGTCATTGATAAACTCCCACGCTGATGCTAAAATCCAGTTGGCTGAGTTATCAAGCTCTCATGACACTGTGAAGGGCCAGTTGTCGGAAATGACCAATTCTCACGAGAAAGGCCTCACTTCTTTGAACAAAACTCAGTCGGAAGCGTTGTCCAATAAGGAAGATTACGAGGCTGTTATTGAAAAGCTCACTCGCGAAAACAAGGAATTGATTTCTCAAAGAGCTAATTTGCCAACACTAGAAGAGACTCTGACTCTTAAAATCGAATTGGACCAATTGCGTTCAGCCAATGCTTCTTTACGTTTGGAAAACCAAGGCTTGAAGACATCAAGCCCTAAACCCAGAAGCATCGAAGCACCATCTCGTGAGGTTCAACCACAAATTGTCCGGAATGATGTTAAGGAGTCGAGCGCCCTTGACATAAATTCGGAATTGAAAAAGCTACACGAAAAGTTGAGTCAGACCCCAACAGAGTCGTCCCTAAACAACTTTTCTCAAAGAGAAGCACGCCTCAAGAATGAAATATCTCAATGGCAACAGAAATACGAGTCTTTGAGAGCCGGAGAGATCAATGATTCAACGAGAAACCCTGCTAAGACATTGGATTTGAACAAGTTCCGCTCTTCGAACGGTTTGCTATCTTTCAATACCGCAGTAGAGTTGTTTGCCTCAATTGACTTGTTTTATGCTGCTCTCGATATTTCTGCCCTCGATCCTGACTTATTCTTTGAGAAGATTTCTTCAATTGCGATATATGCCAATCGCATTGCTAGCCAAGGAACGAAAAATGGGTTCAACGACAATGGCCACGCGGACGCAATCCGAGAATCCGCTAGCCACGCTTTGACAGCTACACGGTACTATGTAATATATCCCACCATTATGCCCAAGGTTATTGTTGAAAGAGCCGTCAGCGAGGTCGCCTTTGCAGTGTGTGATTCTATTGCGGCTTTGAAGTTTAGTCATATTCCCGAGGCTGAGAGCTCGAGTGCCGATGCTGCAAATATCAACCCGAGATCCAAGGATGTGTCTGATGATGAAGTGAAGGTGAAACCTTTGAGAATAACCCAAAAGAGGCAACCTGTTACATCTCCTATTGGTAACGAGAATTCAAATGGTAATACATCCCAAAATGAAATTGCCAGCTCAAAGGACACTCAACGCGATACCAGTCAATTTTCGCCAATTCAATCCCGGGCAAAGGGACAATCTCTGCCAACAACAAATCGGGGCTACGTCCAATATTCTTCTCAATCGCCAAGTGCAGAGTTGAAGCTGCCTACGAATTCCAAGTCTTCGTTCAAGAGCTTTCTCGGATCTACCGCGAAACCAGTTGAGCCAACCAGAGAAATTGACTCTGATATTCCCCCAAGGAGAAAGCCAGAGATTGTATCTTTGAGCACACCATCAGATAGCTCCGAAAAAGCTATGGGTGAAAGCAATGTAAAGGTAACGGGAAAACTGAATACGCCAAGCATCCTCGAAAAGGTCAGAAAATTTGAAAAAGGAAATTCAAAGGATTCAGTCACGGCACCACTTCCAGCTGAGAAAGTTTTGGTTACCAAAGCGAACGATACAAATTCTGTACCTTTCACAGCAGAAAATAATACTCCGTCCTCGCCAGAGGTTGTGAAATCAAGCCCAACACTGGCGACTACACAGATGAGAAACAAGAGCATATTTCAGAGCTTGAGAGATCGTTTCACCAACGAGACTACGGGAAAACCTCTGGAACTATCCAGTGACATCGCACACGAGGTTATAGATGGTGACAAGGTGGGAACTGATAATTCACTCGAGAAAGATTTGATTTCGAAGTCAAGACCAGGGATTGCATCAGTTGGAACAGAGGTGAATGGTCAACCTATATATACTGAACAGTTCAGGTCTAATATTCCAGGAGAATTCAAAGATAGTTCGACGTTTGATGAGACGGTTGATGACGAGAACTCCTATTCCACCTCTTCGGTCGCATCCACAAAATACGCGACTGGTCCAACAGGAAAGAGTGTCAATCTTAGATCACCATTTTCGGAATCTCAGACTTCGGATCACACACTTACGACAAGCGATAAATCCAATTCCTTGACGACTGAGAAGATTAATGGCCAGCCTAGTGAGTCTAAAGAGAAGACTGCTAAATCAGTTTCTTTGTCTAATAAAGAGCCTTCAACTTTAGCAAATGCAGGTATCAGCGAGCATTTGCCAAGTGATAAGCAGACCGTGCCGGAAGATGAAACTACATTTGCAAGTGGAAAAACGAAGCCTATCTCCCCAAGCAGCGAAACACCTACTGCTAAAAAAATTGAGGACCCTGGTGTGTCAACTACTAAACCCGCGTTCACAAGTGAAAAGCCCTCTACCACCGCCGGTGGAAAGGCATATTCCGCCGCTGCACCAAGTAAAAAGTACCCAGACACCACGACTAATGAGAAGCTCACAGGCTCTGCTAAAAGCGAAAATTCTACAACTACCTTCAGCGAGAATCCTGTTGCCTATGCAGCTGCTGCCACTGCCGCTGCCACTACTGCCGCTACCGCTGCTGTTGTTACCAGTCAGAAATCGACTGCCGCCACCAGTGAAAAGCCCACTGTTCCCACTAACGAGAAGCCGACTACCGTTACGAGTGAAAAGCCTACTGCTTCTACCAAAGAGAAGTCAACTACTTCTACGAGTGAAAAGCCTACTGCTTCCACCAACGAGAAATCGACTGCTGCCACCAGTGAAAAGCACAATGTTCACACTAATGAGAAGCCGACTACTGTTACGAGTGAAAAGCCTACTGCTTCTACCAAAGAGAAGTCAACTACTTCTACGAGTGAAAAGTCTGCTGCTTCCACCAACGAGAAACCGAATACTGTTACGAGTGAAAAGCCTACTGTTTCCACCAACGAGAAGCCAACTAATAACACCATTGAGAAGCCTACTGTTGAAAAGTCGACTACTGCTACGAGTGAAAAGCCTACAGCGTCCACCAACGAGAAGCCGACTACTGCTACGAGTGAAAAGTCTACTGTTTCCACCAACGAGAAGCCAACTAATAACACCATTGAGAAGCCTACTGTTGAAAAGTCGACTACTGTTACGAGTGAAAAGCCTACTGTTTCCACCAATGAGAAGCCGACTACTGCTACCACTAGTGAAAAACCTACCGCTTCTATCAAAGAGAAGTCGACTGCTGCCAGCAATGAGAAGGCATCTGCTTCCAACAAACAAGACTTTTCTGCTGCCACAAACCCTAGATCTGTTGCTGCCACAAACCCTAGATCTGTTGCTGCCAGCAATGAGAAATCTTATGCTGCGACCAATAAGATTTCTGCTCCTACAATCAGTGAGAGGCCTGCTCCTGAAATTATCAAGAAGGGTTTCGCCACAACTAATGAAAAGTTTGCCGATGCCACTAGTGACCAGCCTGCAACTGGAATCAGCGAGAAGCCAGCCACTACAAACAGTGATACACCGACCGCGGTTGATGATCGTAACGCGCATCGAACATTTCTTTCAAGCAGTGACGAGTCTCGAACTACTGAAAAACCTTTTCGTTCAATTACTCAAAAATTTGTTGATCCAAGTGATAAAAGCTATGTTTCTTCATCAAACGATAATCTTGCTACTACAGCAAGTGATAGGCCTATTGATTTGGCTGGCGCTAAGCTGATTGCATCAAAAGTCGCCGAGCGTGCGGTGAATGCAAGTAGTGGTCTTGTTTCTGGCGGTAAGGACAAAGCCAATGTGTTGACCAAAGAAAATCCGATCTCTTCTGCAACTGAAAAGCTTCTGAACTCGTCAGGATTCAAACTGCTTACATCTAAAGCTGATAGTCCTTTGGGATTTTCGAGCGAGCAGTCGTCTGATGCGACAGGCAATAAACTGATTACATCGACTGTTGGGCTGCAGATTAGATCAGCGGTTGATAAAAGTCGTGGAGCAAACGGCGACAATTCGTCTGATGGCACAAAAAAACTGATCGGAGCAACCGTTGGTCAGCTGATTGGGTCAACATTTGGTAAGCATCTTGGGGCAACAGGCGACAAGTCACCCAATTCCCGGATCAATAAGCTGGTTGGGTCAACAGTAAGTGAAAGACTTGGATTAACTGGTGATAAGTCACCTGATACAACACGTAACAAACTGGTGGGGGCCACTGTTAGCGAGCGTCTTAGATCAACCATTGACAAGCATGTTGGACCAGCTGGCGAAAATTCGCCCGATTCCACTGGTAACAAGCTGGTTGCTTCCACGGTTAGCCAACGACTCAGAACAACAATCGACAAGAATATTGGATCAACAAAAGAACAGCCCACTGGTTCATTAAGCGAAACTCCTGTTGCGTCGTCATCTAGGCATCAAGTTATATCTGCAAGTGATGACCTGTTTTCTTCTGCAAGTGACCAGTCGACTACATCGGCAAATAGCAAAGTGTTCATGGTTCCGAATGACGCAAACGAAACTGAGGAAAACAATACACTGAAAAAGGAATCGATTCTGAGGGAAAAAGAGAAAATCCTGCCCAGCACAACTTCAGGGTTCAAAAGGGAAGTTTCGGAGCCGCTTTCAAAGTCAGTCGATTCAAATTCTTCTTCAACTCAGAAAAGCCCCATGGGTTTGAAAATGAAGGCCCCATCTTTTAAGGTACGAAAAGTGAACTATCAAGATGCGGTCGAAGAACAGGCTGCACCTCAGAGCTTTGAGGAGGCCGAAGATGACTCTTTTGACGAGGAAGAGGACGAGATTAGACAGAGGCAGGATTACAGAAAGTCGATGGCAGCAGCTACGTTCAACTTTGATTTGTTCGATATCGATGATCCCGATAACACGGTGACTCAGGTTTTGTTATACTTGGAGCATCAGACGGTGCAAGTCATTTCTACAATTCAAGATTTGTTATCCGCGATAAAGAAGCCAGATGCCACCAGAGGAGAATTGCGGAAAAATTCTATTGCTATATCAGAGGTCATTAGGCAGATGACAGAGGCTACGAATACCTCCATGAATCAAACCAGAAATTTCCAGTTGAAAGAACATGGAAGTTGGGTCGTTAAGAGTTTGGAAGACTGCAACCATCGGATGAATGCGCTCTGCAAACCAAATGCTGGAAATGATGATGTTGAATTTGCCGACAGGCATTTTAAGCAGAGGCTTGCAGGAATCTCATTTGATATCGCGAAGTGTACTAAGGAATTGGTGAAAACTGTGGAAGAGGCTAGCTTGAAGGAAGACATCGCCCACTTGGATGCCCGTCTTAATCACCCGGATGACTTGACATAAATTTGAAGTGACGCATGCGTAATTAAATCATAGCCTAGCGAAAATATTTTGATATAAATTGCTTATGAGTATCTGAACTTAAAGTGTCAGTAGTGAATGACTGGTTGTTGGTTGTCTTTGTTCTTGAGAAAGCGGATGATCCTCGCCAAGATTTTTTCTTATTCACTGCGCCTGTTCCATCAGAAGCTATAAGAGGATTGTTACCTGAGGAGGAGGAGCTTCCAGGATTTCTTTCTTTCTGGGCTGCCTTTTCTTTTCTAACCTTTTCGAGCTCTTTCATTAGCTCTTCAGTATCTTCATCATCACTATCCAGACTTTCTGTGGTTTCTGACGCATCAGAAACACCCTCGCGGTCTTCGGGATCCTCAGCACCATGATTTTTGTCATTTTTTTTATTTTCTGAGTTCTCGTTTTTACTGGTATTACTCACTGTAGTGCCCTCCACAGAGGTGTTGACTTCTTGAGGAAGGGACAGGTCTTCGGATACAGCAACCTGAGACAAGGGTTTCTCAATTTCTTTCCTATAAAGAGCCTCTGTCTCTCTTTCCGAGTCTTTCGGTAGTATTGAACCAACTTCAGTTTTCTGGTGGCGCTTACTCTCGCTTTCCAACTCATGGAACGCTTTTCTTGCTCGTGCGTGGTCAATCTGCGTACCAGAAATATCCAGCCGAAGCTTTAGAGAAGTTTGTCCTTTGGTGGATCTAGCATGCTGGATAGTATCTTTGATAGTTATATCACGACCTCGTTTGCTTTCCAATGTAGGTCTATGATTAGTGGTCATTTAAATTTAGGGGTAAAGAAACGTGAGTGTGGTATTTTATGAGCCACGAAAAACACGCAATGCTATCGCGCGTTGACAAGCAACCCCCCGGCTTGGGGCCTTGGTGAACCCTGACAATGTAATTTCTGGAACAAAGTGCAAAGTTGACATCAGACAGAGAGAATAAATAGAGAGAATAAAGAAAACAATAAAGACAAATGATGAAGGTTCAAATTATCTTTTGTGTGTGATAACTGTGTCTTTAGTAAAGACATAGTAAAGACACAAAGCATTAATAGATCTCTGAGAGAATTGTCTATGTAATTCATACGCACTTATACTAGGAATAATGCTTCTAATTTTCGTCACCAACAATTTCATCTTCCCACCCTTCTTCTTCGTCATCATCGGCGTTTCTGCGTGGAGGCATCAAATCTGCCATTATGGGTCCTCCAAAAGTAGTAAGCATCTCGTTCACCTGGTCAACCACATCTGGATCGGAAGCTTCCAAGCCCCCACCGTTAATTACACGGTATCCTTGCGTGAGCGCACTTCTGGCATCACCAACACAGGCTTGTATTGCCTCGTTGTCAGATTTAACAATGAGAGCATCGTCAAACTCTCTGTAGTCTTCCGTGGAAGAATTGACCTGGGCGTATATTTGTTTGGCCTTCAAAGTGTGCGATAATGCTTCATAGTAGAAAGCGTCCAATGCATTATCATTGATTTCTGCCACGGCAGCAGAAATTTGTGGGGCAACGTCATACAAACCCAACTCTATAGCAAAACGAGCAAGCCCGAGCAAGGGTTGCACCAATTCAATGTATTCGAAAGAGGATTCCTCGCCCTCTTGGTTTTGTTGCACCTCCAACTCTTGTTTTTTCTGCGAAAACAACTCCCAAGCCCTTTTCAAAGCTTCTTCAGCTTCAGATTGCCTCTGTTGAGAGATACGGATCAGCGCCAAGAGAGAATATGCCTCGGGGTTTGTATTGTCAAGAGCCAATGAATGTGAGATCAATTTATCACACTCTCCCTCTGCATCTGGCTCCATACACAAGTCGGTCATCCAGATTTCAATCTCAGCGAAAATAGCTTGATTCATCTTCTTTATTAGATAGAAAGCCAAGACTTCGGATGTAGGATACAATTTGGACAACTCTTGCAAGATTGGATCGTTTCCGTTTGTATTGTCATGTACGCTTTGCAATTGGTCCTGTAATCTTTGGATAGCAATGTTCAACAAGGAGCAGCCATCAATTCCACCAATAATTTGACCCAAGTATAGGAATTTCTCCACCCCGAGCTTTGCTTCAGGGTCCAATTGCGTTGCCTGGCTCAATACCGTATATGCGGTCTCAACTTCATTTGCTTCAAGTAAAGCTTCGCCAAAAACTTGTAAAAGCTCGACATTTTCTGGATGCTGGGATATTTGCGGAGTAAGCAACTCCAACGCTTTCTCTTCCTGGGAGCTTTGAAGGAAAGCTCTAGCCTTGCGAATTACCGTATCCATTGAAAAAAAAAATCGTATTGTCCCGAACAATTAAGTAGGTTACTGTTTTTCGCGATGAGGACATGTGCCTGGTGCACAGGAACCCCGAAGAGAGAAATGTGGCCCTTGGCAGCATCGCTTAGGATCACTGCGAAAATTAAGAGGCCACGACTGGTCTTCTACGTGTCTAAATAAAGAGTAGCTTAGTATCTAATTCTAAAATGTATATCACTGGGGGTAGAAATCAGGTTAACCTTTTCTTTCTTTCTTTCTTTCTTTATTCTTTTTGACTCTACCTCAAAATCCTTTGAATAAAGACGTAATACTTTTGCTCCATTAGGCCTCTAAAGGATGCCCGATGCGCACATCTCTAATCAACGGACTGGATGAGGCTGCTACCTGTGAACTAGTCTAATCAAGAAACGCTTTCCACTACGATTTATACACAATAAAACCAAGCTTTTGCTCAGAATACCCAATAACTTGCAAATTCTAAAACTACCACCCGAATGCCCATCTTTTACAGGCTGATTTGTCCTACTCCAAAATGTCCCTGATTGCACCACTTCCGATCCTCTCGTCGGACCTTCTACAAAGACTTGAAAACGAGTACCGAATTCTTCACCTCATCTACCACAGAAATCATAACCAGCATCATGTTGCTGTTTGGTGGAGAGACCTCAATGCTCTTCACCGAAATGTCAGAAAGATACTACGAAAGATATACGATTATGAAGAAACCAAAAAACACTTATCGAAGAAGAAGTTCCACAATGAAGCTCTTGCAATTGCTCGTTACATGGTCAAAAAACGCATTTTCACCAGTTGCTACTACTCCTTTAACGGCATTGTAGCGCTTGGACAGTTCATCAGCTTGGGATTGACTTTATTAGCGAGCTTAAGTACCCTTTATAATTTGATCATGAGAATTGAAGGTCTTGAAAGCAAACTCGAAGCCACAGACACTCCACAGGAGGCAGAGAAAGGGAAAATTTCACAAACACAACGTGTGATACCAGAAGACGATGACGTAGGCGAAGAAATTTTGTTTAT
The DNA here is from genome assembly GCA_030583145.1 of Metschnikowia vanudenii. Lineage (NCBI taxonomy): Eukaryota > Fungi > Ascomycota > Pichiomycetes > Serinales > Metschnikowiaceae > Metschnikowia > Metschnikowia vanudenii. The sequence continues at coordinate 43,293 of JAJMHT010000036.1, read as the reverse complement.
TGAGAAGCCAAAAACATTTCCTAAGGAGGAAGGACTTTCCACCCGTTTTGATGCACCGATAACTGTGCCGACGGGAAAATTCGAGGATATCGATAGCATCTTTGGCGGAAAGCCCAAGAAAAAAAAGAAAGACAAGAAACAAAAAGAGAAGAAGAAAAAAAGTGCTATCGATGATATTTTTGGTTGATTATGTTACTATGTTCATCATGTATAATAATAATAATAATAATAAAATAAAAGAAGTCGCTTGCCAGGCCCCAGTCATTTAAAGATGCTTTCACCAACCGAAACCAACCCAAACTTGTCATTTGTCATACGTCGTAATTCATTTAAATCCATTCGGTGTCTATACCTATTCATTGCTCTTAATAGCAAACCCGTTCATGATCATAAACTTGGTTTTAGTGAATGAATGCAGAGTATTCATTCTGATTATTCATCGGGAAATTCGGAACAGAATACTCAGGCGAAGGGAAGGGACTGTACTCCAGCACCTGTTGTGGGCTAAACACGGGTTGCATAGCGAAAATACTCATTTGCTCGGTGTCTAGACAAAATTCATCATCGTAGTCTTCGGTTTGAGCAATTGGGGTCATTAGTAGGTTTTGTTCGGACATCGGGGAGTTTGTAAAAATAGAGCGCTGTTGAATGTCACGGCTAAATTGATCATGAATAGAATGGTTCATTGTCCGATGTTGTCCCATTGAAGAGCAACTAGAGTGTGTTGGCGAATCATCATAATCATACTGAGAAGGATTACTCGTCGATGGAGTATTCTCTGTATTTGGAGTTCCTGATCCAGGGGATAAGTAGTCACTAGTGCCCTTCTTAGTTCTCGATTTGGATTTTTTCTCTTCCTTCATTAAACGAGCCATTTGTTTCTTCAACTTGTTCTTTATCCTAGACTTACCTTGGAATCCTGCTGGCAAGTACTTACATTCACCTCCTTCGACGTGGATTTCACTCCATATTTCGGCGTTTTCGAACCATTCACCGCACATTGAACAGTTACCTGGTGTTTTGCTACGCCCTTTTATTGGTGTACCTGCAGGGAATTTGAAATGGCGGGTCTTAAGGTGCGTCTTGTAAGTATCTCTCCTAGAAAACCCACCACTAGGATGGCAGCTATGGGTATTGTCGTTCTCATCTTTGTAGATAGAAATTTGATGGAAAGGACACTTATAGGCTTTTTGAGACATATGTTTCTTCAAATGACGCGTCAAGTAGCCACGCATTCTGAACTTTGCATCGCAATGTGGGCATTGGTGCGAATACGAGCCACTCTCATTATCATCCAAAATTTCTCCATCCTCGTCGTGAGAATCTTCTTTGTGATCTTCACTAGACGTAGAGGAAGGTGTGTTTATTTGGGGAGAGACCGAAGATTCAGATTTTTTTCCAAGTAGAGAGTCATTGTTTGAGGAGTTTGAAGTGACCGGAGATAAAATCTCTGATTGCTTCTCGATTTTGACACGCTGGGTATTCGCATTTGCACTTGTGATTTTGGGTTTCAACAAATCCGCCTCCTGGCCAGGTTGCACTTCGTCAGTGAATACCCACTCAATCTCACCCTTGGCATTCTTGAAAGGCAATAGCCTAGTAGTCAAGCCAGTGGAACAAGGTTGAGGAAACGCCTCAACAAGCGGGTTTTCTGAAACGCCTTGGCTGATTATGATCCGTTCTATTGAAGGGAACAAACCAGGTTGTTTCTGTGGTAGTTCTTGACTCTCACTGTGGCGTTTTTTCGAACTTTTAGACGCAGCGGATAGAAAATAAATGAATAACGCAGCTAACCAAACGAACGCCCCAATTTTGGGGACACACGTAAGTATCTCCGATATCCTGGAAGTTACAGTTAGTTGTGTAGAAACGAAATCTACCATGCTGTGCAAAGTTTGTAATCAGTGAGCCTATTCCTTTAGGCAATTTTGAACTCTTATTGTGTCGAGCTATTCTGAAGAAAAGTAGCCGAGCTTTGGCCACTAGACACCTTCGCGGGGGTTTTTTTTCTTGTTAGAAGCAAAAGAAGAAAAGTATAGTCTCACCAGGCTTTGTTGTTGACTGGATGTGTTGTAGTATGTGGAATGTTTGTGTTTCTGTTAAGATGGATTTAAAACAATCTCTTGAGTAACGCGAGGAAGGGCTACCTAAGCTGAAACAATATGAGTGCACTCAGTATGGGTACTTCCTTTAAATAAGGAATATGGTGGTTTATGTTTTGCGGGGTATGTCGTTGAACTCCGAAGATTCTCCTTTCGTAAAATATTTTTTTTCTCTCCTGCCTTCCTTCCCTCGCTCCGAGCTAATATCACCAGTTGAAGCGCTGCTCCGAGCTTACATTTATGGTTTGGGCACGCAAGGGTGTGACTGCTTGGACCCGCTAACTTTTATTTCAGGCCTGCGCACGACCTACTTTGCATGATTTGCCATCTTGGGAGGCTTGAATTTCGCGCCAAGAACGCTTTAGGATAAATAGTCTATTCGGCTGCATTCTACATCAAGCAAAATTGAGACAAGACAATTAATAATACGGCCAAAATGAAATGATTCCTGGCTGTTAAGGATTTCATATTTCTAGTTCTTCCGCTTTCTCTACTTTATCTTTCATGTTCTACACTGGCCGCGTAATGCATGTTATTTTTCCGTGAGATTCGATTTATAAGCTTACCGAAAATCTTTGCGCATGTCACTTCGTTGTCTACCTTTGTCACAGTGTCATAAATTAGTCCGGTTCACGTTACATTGATGGGAATTTTATGTGGGGAAATTGAAAATTCAGTATTATCGATTTTTCCCTTTCAAAATAATATCTAGAAATATGAAAATTTATCAACATTTGTCCATAGACTCGGTTGGTGCTAGGCTAGTACAGTATTCGACTTTAGACATCTCTCCATATTAAACTTTAGATTATTTATGATCTAAATTCCACAAGGGAGAATTCAAAAATAAGTCAAATTGAGGGTCAGGCGGGTATTCCATAGTACTGGGAATAAAGTTTGCACTGGTACTAACCATTTCAGCTAGTTGTGAAACATCAAAGTATAGGTCATCGACGAGAGACGTCGTATTTTCGAAACTGTCACCTGTTGAGCAGTTGTGATCCAAGCTCAAGTAGTTATTCGGAGACTGTTTTTTAAGTTTGGATTTCGTGCTCGTAAATGATTCTAACAGTGTTGGAGATGACTGTGATTCAGGATTTAACATTCCACTTGGTTTCTTCTTTTGTTTCTTCTCGGTTGGTTTGTCCTCAGAGTCACTTTCATCCTTTGCCATAATATCATCGTAGAATCCCGGAGACGTGATTGAGAGTAGGTGAGGGAGAACACATTCCGCATCTGCTGCGTTATTAACAAGCTGATTAATGGAAATCAAATGTTTTTTGGGTGTCGTGTATTCTAAGTAGGGGGAATGGATTTCATTCGCTTTCTTTAAGTCTCTGGAGTGTTTGTTTGTAAGACAATCAAAAACTTCGTTAACAAACCACCAATCTTTTGAGAAATATTTGAGCTCGCTCAAATAACTTTCACTAAGTGTGACTATCTGGTCCATCAACACTGAAGAAATCGTTATATTTTCCTTATATTTGTGCAAAATACTGTAACGAGCAAAAGATGGCACAGAGAATGCAACAAGTAAAATCAGTGGGATTAAGGGGGTGGCCATAATTAGCTTATGGTTCTGCCCACCCTTCAACATCTGAAACAACTCTAACAAATTCTTCGAGAGCTGGAGACTGAATGTGTCTAATTGAGAAGCTTCCCGAAGAATCTTAAATTGACCTGTTCTCAAAATGAGAATTATTTGATGACGTATAAGTCTTTCCAAGAAAAAGACAAATCGATTTCGATATAATCCAACTTCAATACCAGGCAAATGGGGTTTCAGAAATTCTTTGACTGTTTGGCTGAGATCCAAAACACTTCTAATGGCGTCTGTATCCGAAAGTAGTCTCACTTCATCCTTAATGATATCCAATGGGTTGAATTTTGGGTCACAAGTGTTTTGAGGAATTTGTAGCCCATCATCAGGACCCCGCAGTGGTCGAAAGCCGGCTATCAAAGTATCCTCAAGAGCATACGCCAAAGAGACTAAACGGTCCAAATGTGGCAAATCTTGAGGTCGTTGGAGGTTGAAGTCAAGTCTATTGATGAACATTGCTTTCCCGTTTAGGATGGCATTGAACCTATCGAATATGACAATGACCCACCACAAATGCCTTAGATATAAAGATTTTTTTAGAGCCCCCATTTGGACGATTCTTTCGTGGAAGAACTCATGATGAATAAGCAAAGAGTGGGCATAACTGATAGCTTTACTTACATCGCCACTGCTTTGCTCGTTCCCAATTTTGTTGAAACGAAAGTTGAATGACAAAAGAAGCAGTGCTGAAAGCCTTGCAAGCTTCTCGGTGTCGCCAATTTCGGGCAAGAAATCTAAAAGTTGTCTGATTTTCATTTCAAGCTCCTTTAGAAAGCGGGAGCGGTTATTTTCGAATGGGACGGTGTTTGCCGTAAAAGATCTGACTAGAATTGGCTCGGAAAGCTCGTCCCTAGCAGCAGTTAGAACAATGGCATAAACCATGATATTTGGAATTCTATCCCTCTTATGCAATTCCCAAAATTCTGTTTCGAATATAATAGGGAACACTGAATTGATCTTATAAAAGTAGATCTCAAAAAGTCTATGTAGATCTTCGCCTTTGATGTAATAAAATCCAGATGTTTCGAGTGTGAAGGCGTTGATCATCAACAAGTATTTGAGATGGGACAAATTTGAAGAGTCAAGATATTTCGTCTGTCTTAAATTCTTCTTCAGGATACCGTCGGGGATTGATTCAGAATCATCAAATCCAATATTTGGTTCGCCTAATTTCGTGAAATAGTATCGCGATTGACGAAAGGAACAGTTGAAATTGAACGTCTCTTTTAAGAAAGTGTAGTCTATTTTTCCGAATTCTTCGTCTATTGAATTCATTAATGACCAATGATTTGTTGAGATATCGCTCTTGTGAGTTTCAAAGTGTGTAAATTCCTTACCGGAAGAGTCAACAATAGATCCATTGGAATTTGGAGCAACATTTGTCCTGCCAGGAATTTTTACCGTTTGCACTTGAGATGATCTACAAGCTGGGGTACAAGATGCACAGTTTCCAAGTAAGGTTTCTGGTTTAAAGTAATGATCAAAATCCGTCCGAGTATTGAACTGAAGTTGTGAATTATGCATGTGATTATAGGGGGAAGAAAACGTTTCAGGAATGAGCAGAGAGAGACCCGGCAATAATCGCATATTCATCAGTGAGTGTACTTTTGGTGTGAATTGGGATTTTCTGTAAGGAATGAGATTGAGATCCCATATACCCTTAATGTTCTTTGAGGAATCACCCGCATCAAAGGAACTTGGGGGAGGTAACCCTGAGTTTGGTCCAATGAACGAAGCATATCGACTAGTGGGCTCTGCAACTGAGTCAGAAATCCTCCCAACGCCAGGTGTATCTTTATTTGTTAAATAAGTGCTGGTGGATTTGAAAAAAGATTTGTTGGCGGACGTTGTTGATCGTTTTGTTGAGTTGTAGTCCTGATTCACGGAGGTGGGCGTCAGACTATTGGAGCTTATACGAGATTTGGTGTCAGAAGAAGAAGAAGAAGTTGGAGGTTTGTCCTCAGCGTTTGAAGGTTTAATCAAGTCACACTTTGTTCCGTTTAGTCTGCAGCTATCGCAGCCGTCTTTCTCATAGCCCGAGTCCAGAATGATACACCGGGTTCTTTTTACTCGGCAAATCCGGCAACACCGGAATGTCCGTTTCCGGGTTTTATAGTTATCGTTGAATGCGGGAAATACAAACATGCAAAAAAACTCCCGAAACAGAAATCGAAAACAAATCTCACTGCTTTTTGATCGATCGGTAGCAGCTTCCCTGACTTTAAATCCAGATCCCACACATGGTCCCAGAACGCGAAAAACGTTAGAGTTTTGTGGGGAAGATGCGGGGGAGGTAACTTGAAACGTGGAATACGAATGAACTGGCCGAGAGATCGAAAAAAGATTTTGTAGGAATATACAATACCAAGTGTTTAGTAAATTTTTAGAGAAGTGAAAATTTTATACATGGGGGAGAAAACATAAAAGTAAATTAAATTACAATATAGTAAATTAAAAGGGTTTAGTAATTTGCTTCCAGCGGCTGTGTATGCCAAAGTAATTTTTCAGCAGTCTAATCTTATTTGGTTGAAGTTACCTTTCCCAATTTTTAGAGAAGTTAAAATATGCTTTGCCTACCTCACAAAAATACTCACTCATGTATTATTTACAAACTGATACTTCACGACACATGTCGAAATTATCTATTCGGGGAAGCCATTATATCATACTTGTGCATACGTGCCTTGTTTCTTTTTCTTGTTTCTTGTTTCTATTTTTTTCGTTCTTTTGATTTATTCTTGTTTTTCTGATGAAGAAAAAAAAAAAAAAAAAAAGTAGGGTGTAACCAAATTAATAACTCGCACATGTTCAAGACTTATTGCTCATTGACAGACTTATTGTGGTCGGGTCGGCTTTAGCGGAAACATGATGTATGTGCACCACTCAAAGAATAATTATAAGTTCAGTCAGAACCTACAATAAAAGAAGGAAGGAAACCCCTAAAGAAAAAAAGAATCAAAAGATAAAACCTGATTCCCGAAAACAAAAAGTTTTTTAATAAGCAAACAAAAATTGCCGCATATTGTTGCTAGTACACACCTCAGATCCTCTCAATTTTCGCCGTTATATCTAGGCCTGCCTAGCCTGCCTATCTCATCAGGAAAAACTTGACCAGAAATATACGAAAAAAAAAAAACATCGCGAAATATCACACGACTTCATTAAAAATGACCGACCCTACAGAATTCTCTCATCCATCGATCAGCAAAATTAATGATAAGTACTGGTTCCATGAAATCAGCGACGAAGCTTTCCGGGGCCAATCGTTTGGGTTGGAAGTGGTCAAAATCCTAAACCACTCCACCTCTCCATACCAGGACATTCTTGTATTTGAGTCTGCCACGTTCGGTAACGTTTTGGTGTTGAATGGCATTATCCAATGCACGGAAAAAGACGAATTTGCCTATCAGGAACTCATTACACATGTACCAATCATGAGCCACCCAAAACCATCGCGGGTTTTAGTTATTGGTGGAGGCGACTGCGGTGTGGTCAGAGAACTAGTGAAACACATTGGCAGAGGCGTGGATGAGATAACCATGGTGGAGATTGATCAGCAAGTGATCGATTTGAGTATTCAATACTTGCCGGAAATGGCCAAGTTCCATAACCACCCTAATGTGAAAATTTTGCTCCAAGATGGGTTCAAATACTTATCCGGATTGAAAGATGCCAGCGAGTCGGAGAAATTCGATGTGATTATTACCGATTCCTCTGACCCTGAGGGCCCAGCCGAAGAGTTCTTCCAAGTGAACTACTACAGTTTGCTCAACAACGCACTCAGAAAAGATGGTGTCATCGTCATGCAAAGCAGCGAGAACATTTGGTTAAACCTCCCATATTTGTCTGAGCTTCTTGACAAGGTATCACAAGTGTTTTCCAACACTGGATACTGTCAATGTTATATGCCCTCATATACAAGTGGCCAATTGGGGCTCATAGTTGCTACTCAAGACAACGCAAAAAAGTTGCAAGTTCCCTTGAGGGTCTTTGATAACGAGCCAGAGTCATTCAAGTACTACAACTCAAAAGTACACGAGGCCTCGTTTGTGCTCCCAACTTGGGCAGACAAAGCTCTCCACAGCAGAAAGTAAGAGCATAAAGGATTCAGTTATCCACCAGTCAAATATCAGCATTTACCATAACATCTGGATTCAGAAACTGTCTTGTGGAATGTTACAATCTAACGTCATATCACCATTATTTTTTCTTCTTCATGCGTGCGCCCAAACGCGAGTTACTCAGAAGAGGGCAGCAGCATTAACTTGCATCCCTTTCTCCTTCTGAATATTTAAAGGTTTTACGAACACCATCAACGTTTTTCTTCATATTAACCACAAAAAAAAATTCCGAACTCAACGTACTTTATAGAAAACACCGAAATATATAATTAATGCTGCGCCAAATGTCTGCAATCACTAAAACATGCTACACACACAACCCCGTAAATAGTCATCGCTGGAGCGTACCGCCGCGCCCGCGCCAAGTCACGTGCACAGACCACAGTCCCATCCTCGAAAAACAAACAAAAAAATTTTTATCACATTTACACTACTACCACAACACGACCTTTTCTAAGTCCATTTTTTTTGCACCCACGAGCCTCCGCACATGAGCCACGAAGAAGACTACGCAACAAACATCGACGAGCAGTTGCTCACCGCCGTAAAAAATCAGGTGAATGAACATGAACTCGGACATAATGTAAAAGCTAAATTAGAGGCGAATGACCATGGTATTGGTCACGAACACGACCATGAGCATGAGCATAATCAGGATCATGGACACAGGCATGGACACGGGCATGCACATGGACACAGACACGACCACAATCACGACCACGATGACCAGACACTGCAGGAACAAAGAGCAGCAGAAGCAGCGGAGGCCGCTCAAGCTGCTCAGGATGCCCAAGCACAAGCATTGTATCATCACCAGCAGCACTTGCATGATGTGGGTGAATCGGAATACAACATCCAGATCCCAGACCCAATCATCGACTCGCGTCTGAAAATTTATCCTGTTAACGAGAATACAATCACGAACGAAGGAAACTTAATCACTCGGCCTTTTCCTGAGCAACTCTTCCATGGTAGGGAAGAGCTCAATGAATTTATCGCGGAATTTGCCAGAGATAATGGATTTGGAATTGTCATTGCGCATTCCAACAGGAAGGCTATTTACTACACCTGCGAATTAGGTGGGCGTTACCGCCATAAAAAGGGAAAGACCATAGAACAACAAGAAGAGGAAGCTGCTCAGAGCCAACTCAACGATGATGGCACAGGGTATGAACTCGACTCACATGCCCGTACCAAGAAATTGCGCTGTCCCTTCTCCATGACTGCTCTGTACAGAAAAAGCAGTCTGATCTGGTCTTTGCGTACGACTTGTAACGAACACAACCATCCCCAGTTAGACCCTTTATCCAACCATCCTATGTTACGCAAAAGATCCGATGAGTTGAATTTATTGATCTTGGACTTGTACAAAGTTGGAACAAAGCCATCCCACATCGAAGCGAAAATCAAGCACCAGTTTCCCGATGTGCTCATAAAAAGGGAAGATATTTACAACGAAATCCGGGGCTACAAAAGAAAAATGAAGAAACTGAATAAGTTCTATCCTGCAGGAGTATCTGTTAATGGTGTCAAGAGACGCCGGAATGCTGCATCGTATCACGAGGTCATGGAGGGCGATGATGACGATGAACATGATGAGGTGTTGACTTATGAATTGGAGCGCCACAGGCAGGAGGCTGATTTACAGAGGGAATTACAAGCTGCCGGGTCACATCATTCTCATCACCATGGAATTGGACATTCTCACTCGATTACACATCATACACATCTAGATGAACAACAGCTACAACACTACCAACAACAGTTACAAGCGCATGGTCTTCATGACTCTGAGCATAATGATAATACTGCGGCGGCAGCGATCGCCGCCGTTGCAAATGCGGCACATGAAAGCGAAAATGGAGATTTATCAATCGACAATATTGATAGCAGATTGGTCGGTGAATAATCATGTAAAATACTGTATACTACTGCTCTGTAGATGGTCAATTTCAAAGAGCTTAATTCTAAGGGACAAAACGTGATAGTTTCCGTAGAAAAGTTTAATTCTTCTTTTTTCTTGATAATAGGCTATAGACACTATCTCAGCAAGTTTATTCATTCTTTGGAAGGCGAAATACAGTCTCTTCAATCACATTGTGTTCAAAATATCCATAGCCTGTGATCTTTCCTCGAAGAGTTTCGTGAGTTCACCAACTTTTCTGCCACGAATCACAGGTTTTTTAAGTGCTAACACGGGCTCTTTCGCTTTGTCTCCTTGTGTGTATATATCTGGCTTCTCTTCAAACCCAGGGTTCTCGAATTTGTACTTTTGAGGTGGAAATTGTCTTTGGATCGATTTTTTGTTCTCCTTCGACCGTGATATTTCTTTACCGCTGTCATCGCTGGGCTTTTTGTTTTCCGAGGTGAAAAAGACCTGTTCCTTCTTTTTTGTAGGAACATCAATTATTGTATTGTTCGACACATTCTGAAGAGGCAAGTAATTTGAACGTTTTTCCATTGACAGATTATGCTTCTCGTGAAGATCCTTATCGGAGCTGTCGTTAATAGTTGCTATTGAATGGCAGTATCCAGACTGGCTGTCTTTGACGGAAGCTGCCGAGGAAAAAATGCTTTCTGTGTTCACTTTGGAGTTCTCCTCCTCGTCAGAAGAGCTTTGAGCTATTGTTTCAAACGAGTTGGTTTGTTGTTCGTCGCTGGTATCTTCCTTTAAATGTTCGCCCTCGGCAATTTCTTGGGTTGATTTGAATCGGGTTTGGTACTGAGGACTAATATCTTGCCAATGATTCAATAAGTTTTTTAGGAATCTCACAACAATTGAGATATTATCTTTGCTCAGGTTCGATATTGATTCATGCGTTAGGGCGTGTGATAATGACTTCAGAATTGAAACATTCGTATGCCTCGTTACCAGACCTCTATCAACAATTCTGCGGCATAAAGACATGATCTGAAATAAAACGACATTTTTATGCTCCTCTGCCATCATAGACTCAAATACTTCGGATGTATATTGCAAGTCATCTTTCATCGGCAATATGATCTTTTTGCTGTCAACGAGAGGATCGGGGACTTCAGTCAATATCTTCTTGAAACATGATGCAACACAGTCTAAGTCCCAGTCATTAATCCAGATTACCTGGTTCCGCATCAAGCAGTGAAACAAGATGTCAGTATTTAGTTTCTTACCTGGTCTATGAAATAAAAGTTGCACTTGATCCGCGTATGAGTCAACTATGTTGAAGATTTGATAAAAATGATGATAGAATACGGGGTCCTTTTTAGGCGAGAACCCCGTTGAATAATTGATTGTAGGATTGTAGGGACAATGTAGGGTTATTTCTGGCGATAGAGTTATCTGATAATCATGCCGGTATATGTTTAATGATATTTTGAGGTTGGAGATGTCAACATAGTTGGAAAGTTCCGAAAGGGAACTGCAACTTATGAGGAGATTGTTGGAAACTTTTAACGAGGATAGTAGATTATTGAAATTTGCAAGGGTTTTTTTCGACACGAGAAAGTTGGTGAAAATCTGACTAACGGATTTAACGAACCAGCTCTCGTGGACGGCAATGATCTTGTGTAAATTTTCAGCGTTAGAAACACCAGAAGCTGTCTGTGAAAAGAATGCTTTCAAAAACGAAATTCCCCACACCCAACTGATCTTGTTCAAGCCACAGCTAAACAAGATCACCATGTAAGGTGTTTTCGGGAGCCATTTCATGAGTGTAGGTATGAAGAACTCGTAGTTGACATCCTCTGGCGATGGAAGATAAGAGGTATCGAAAATGTAGATGGGGCAGTCAGAATATGCATCTATGAGCTCTGTCTTGTAAAATATCCTCTCCATTGTTGATGTGGAAGAAAAGCAAACTTAAGAAAGTAAATGCGCTATGTAGGGTGCGATAACGGAGCTCGGTATGCCTAATAATGTGATCACTTCTTCCCTAATCCTCAAGGTATATTGATAAAATAAAATCCCCCTAGTGATCGATGAGGATATGTGCAATAAACAAATGTGTAAATGAGGCTGGTAATTCGGTCACGAAATCGAGTGAGAGAAAGAACCACGACATAGACAGACGCGGAAGGCAGGCAGAGATGAAATAGGCCACCCTGCGTAGACGTGGGGAGCGTGTATGCGGAACTTTAGAGTCGAGCCAAGACAAGCTGATCTCACAAAAGATACATCAATAGGATGGACGCGTGAAAGAGTGAGTGAGTGAAAGTGAACCCAAGAGCCTTGATTTTTTTTTTTTTTATTGACGGCTGATCGAATTAAGGAGACAACAATGAAAGAAAGAAGAAAAAGAAAAAAGATAACCAATAACAAAGTTTAATATCATGATATGCTTGACCATGTATCCTCCGGTATTGGTGCGCGTAGCAGCGGAAGTACAGGCAATATAAACAATAACCAACCTTTTGGGAACTCTACTTGGATTTTGTAGAAAATCAATTGTTGAAAATATTCATTATAGCCAAGAGAAAAATTTCAGAAGAGTGGAAACTTGAACTCAATTAAACTAATCTTTTTATTGCTTGATATTATAAAACTTAATTTCGTACCTCTCATAGGATACCCATAATTTCCTCCACCTTAAGTGGCAATAAGCTTTAGTTGCAAGAAGACCTTATATATTACATAATTTTAAAACAAAAGAGAAGAATCCAGATATATATAGCCGAAGTTTTTAAATTGATATTCCCAAGTCTAAATGAAATCTTAAGGTAACACTTTCAGTTCATTCAAAGCAACTCAACCCAGCATTTTCTAATTTCTTTCGTAGTGCTAGTGCTCAACTTTAAATGCACACATGCGTTGTGGGTGTTCTGAGGTTACGGCAACCGCACCCTCGAACAAAAAGGTCACGTGAGGTACGCAGTTCGCCACATTCGACCGGAAAAAACCAACCTCCACTCGGTTCAAGACTGAGTGCAGCGAGCTTATAATCCATCCAAAACAAAAAAGAAATAATATCATATTGAAAACATGGCTCCAACTAAAGATGTGGGTCAATCCACTGATTCTGACCCATCGAAGACGAAAAAGCCCGTTTCCCAAGAGGAGGAACTCTCTGAAGAAGACCAACGTTTGAAAGATGATTTGGAACTTTTAGTCGAACGCTTGGGTGAACCCGCTCAACCGGAATCCGTGTATATTGATTTGTTGAACACAATGAAAGATCACATCAGAGACTCTACCACGTCTATGACTGCAGTGCCCAAGCCTTTAAAGTTCTTAAGACCGCATTTCCCGTTGATGAACGAAGTCTACGAGAAATGGGCTAACACGAAGGACACCGTCTCTCCTAAGCTTGTACTTCTGCTCGCTGATGTGCTCTCTGTATTGGCAATGACCAACTCCGATACTGGCAAGCAAGAATCGCTTAAGTTTAGATTGATTGCGGGCGAGGAAACCGTTGCCGACTGGGGACATGAATACATGCGTCACTTGGCCCTTGAGATTGGCGAATCGTACCAAGAAAAGTCGGGTGTTGACGACGACCACATTGCTCGTTTAGTCGAGTTATCGTTGAAAATCATCCCATTCTTCCTTAAGCACAATGCAGAGGCGGACGCTGTCGATTTGTTGTTAGAGGTTGAGAGTATTGAGAAGTTGCCCCAGTTTTTGGACGAAACCACATATGCCAGAGTATGTCTTTACATGGTGAGCTGTGTGCCGCTCTTGGCTCCCCCTGATGACTTGTCTTTCTTGCATACTGCCTACTCTATCTACTTGTCACACAACCAATTAACCCAGGCTTTGACTTTGGCCATCAAGTTGGATGATGAGGATTTGATCAAGCAGGTTTTTGAGAGTACCGAAGACACTCTGCTTCACAAGCAATTGGCATTCCTTTTGGCGCAACAGTACAACAGATTCACATATCCTGGTGAGAACGAGGATGTACAAGAAATTATTTCTAACGTCAAATTACCAGAATTCTTCTCGTACTTGGCCAAAGAGTTGAACTTGTTGGAGCCTAGAGTTCCAGAGGATATCTACAAGTCTCACTTGGAGGACTCCCGATTCTCTTACGGTTCTGGCTCTATTGATTCGGCAAAACAAAACCTGGCTGCCTCCTTTGTAAATGCGTTTACCAACATGGGTTATGGTAACGATAAATTGGTGTTGCAGTCGGGCAACGAGGAGTCAAAATCTTGGATTTATAAGACCAAGGGTGCAGGCATGATTTCTTCGACTGCTTCTATTGGTTCAATCCACCAGTGGAATATAGAGGAGGGCTTGCAAGCTTTGGACAAGTACACATATTCAAATGAAGACGAAATAAAGGCCGGTGCACTTTTGGGTACTGGTATCATTTCGGCCAATATTCACGACGAAGCTGAGGCTTCTCTTGCGTTATTGCAAGAATATGTCACTGACTCGAAGAAAATCTTGCAATCTTCAGCGATTCATGGACTTGGTATTGCCTTTGCCGGCTCAGCCAACGAGGAGGTTTTAAGCTTATTATTGCCTTTGGTATCTGACACCGATACTCCTTTGGAGAACTCCTGCTTTGCTGCATTGGCTCTTGGCCAGGTATTCGTGGGCACTTGTCACGGAGATATCACATCTACCATCTTACAGACAGTCATGGAAAGAGATGCCACTCAATTGGACTCCAAATTCATGAGGTTTTTAGCCTTGGGTCTTGGTTTGTTGTATATGGGCAAGACAGAGTTGATTGACGATGCTGTTGATATCATTGATGCAATTCTGCACCCTATCAGCAAGACTTTAAAAGTTCTCATCAACATCTGTGCTTATGCTGGTACGGGTAACGTATTGCAAATTCAGTCATTATTGCAAATGTGCTCCGCTAAGCCTAAGGACGAGACTTTGAAGTTGGATGACGATGAAGAGGAATCCCAAGCCAGTGCCGCTGACGAGCTTGACTTGAAGATGGAGGAAGATGTGGATATGGATGTACAAGAAGAACTGACAGGTGTGAAGAAGGAAGAAGACAATGCTCAAAAGTCCGACGTCACAAATGAAGAAGACGAGGGATCCGAGGATGAATCTGAAGACTCTGAAGAGGATGAGGAGTTGTACCAAGGGTTTGCTGTTTTGGGTCTTGCGTGTATCGCTATGGGTGAAAACATTGGACAGGACATGGTCTTGCGTCATTTCTCCCATTTGATGCACTATGGCTCCCCACTCATCAAAAGAGCAGTGCCATTAGCGATGGGTCTTGTTTCTGCCTCCTACCCACAAATGAAAGTATTCGATACTCTTTCTCGTTACTCGCACGATCCTGATTTAGAAGTTTCACAAAACGCTATTTATGCCATGGGCTTAGTTGGTGCAGGTACCAATAATGCTAGATTGGCGCAATTGTTGAGACAATTGGCGCAGTATTATTCTAAATCTCCAGACTGCTTGTTCATGGTCAGAATTGCCCAGGGAATCTTGTACTTGGGTAAAGGTGCCCAAACTTTGACTCCGTTCAATATTGAGAGAAGTATTCTCAATAAGGTATCTTTGGCGTCCCTTTTGACAGTATCTGTCGCGTTACTAGATCCAAAGGAGTTCATTCTCAGCGATAGTGCAAATGAAACAACGCATCAATTGTTATATTACCTTACTCCTGCAGTGAAACCTAAAATGTTGATTACTGTTGATGAAGATTTAAACCCAATCAAGGTAAATGTCAGAGTGGGACAAGCAGTTGATGTTGTTGGACAAGCTGGTAAGCCAAAGACGATCACGGGTTGGGTCACACAAGCAACGCCAGTGTTGTTGAACTATGGCGAAAGAGCAGAGTTGGAGAATACCGATGAATGGATCAGCTTTTCTCATACTTTGGAGGGTGTTGTTATCTTGAAGAAGTCTCCAGATTACATGGAGGTTGACAACTAATCAAGAAAAGTATGTGATTATCAAATTTTAGTATAAAAAAAATCGTTTTAGAAACCACTGCGTGTGATATGATCAAGTTACATGATTGTAGAATTAAAATTGTATTTACGAGCCATCACACTGTCCGACAATAAACATCAGTGATGTAGGAGCATTGCTGACTGGCTGGGCAAGAATCACTTGAATTCAGGAGCTTTACCAGCCATCATCAAGCCGACAATAAGACCGAACAAACCCAAGACGGAGCCGAAAATCTCGATGACCAAGATTTTCACGAACAAGGATGAATCGGCAGCATCACTGATTGCGGCAGTCGATCCTGTGATTCCCACCGCAATACCACATAATAAATTGGACAAACCAACAGTGATTCCAGCCCAGAACAATGCATATCCCGTGTATAAGTTCTCCTTTGTGTATAAGGAACTCTCTGGGACACTTGAGACCTTTGCCGAGAAAACGATTGCCATGATCAAGCCGTAAATGGCCACAACTTCACAGAAAATGATGGAAATCAAATTTTTTGTAGTTATCCGTGGCGCCTTGACACCTGCACCAAGAATGGAAGATCCAGTAATGAAAATACCCCAAGCGGCACCGACGACGGAAAAGCCAATACAACTGGCAATACCCAAATTGGCCCACATGTAGGGCGAGGTGGTTTCTAGAAATTCACCAACATTGAAGGATTCACCCTCGCCTTGGAAAAGCAAGTAGCCTCCCACGGTTAAAAGAGTGGCAATTACTAGGGATTGTGTGACTGCCATGCTGTTGAAAGATGAAGGATGATAAGCTTGTAAAAGTAGTAATGGTGGATATCTCGGGCGTATGAGTGCTTTTTGGTGCACGGGTGCGTCCAGTGGACGAGGTCGTGGGTGTCGTGGGGGTCGCTATTTAAAATATTAAGGGCGATATCTACAGCTCGGTTAAGCATGAAACATGTTTTTCATTTACATGAATAAAAAATACTTTGAGTATATATTACCCTTGATTTAGTAAAAACAAATGACTCTTTTCAAAGAAAGAAAATAATTTCTTGATTTCTTTATGTTTGAAATAATTATCCTCTATTCTTCCAGCCTGAGGCTCATTCAGGCGAGTCGCTCTGTAGCCAAAAGTTGTTGAACCAATCGAGTGGTGTAATTAGGATCCACTAATTAGTAAGTAATGGACTTTGTAAGACCCTTGATTTATAACTGGTACATATCTCTTTAGAATGTTGTTTTTAGGAGTTTTAAAGTCATTAAAAGTATCTACATGTAACCAGACCGTCAATGCTAGTACATGTTTCTTTTCCAGCTGTGTATAAGCGTATTCACCTCTACCAAGGCTAAACCAAATCAAATGAGTTTTGATGTTTTCTTTTATATATATGACTTTTTAATATTTTAATTGGCATGATATCAATTATAGGGCTTAAAAACGTTGTTTGTTCTCTCATATAGTCTTATTATGAAACGCACAATTCAAAATCAGCTAATCAGTGGTCAACTGGAATAATAGTCTTGGACTGAAAAGCTGCAACTGACCTGACCTCGTGAAAATCTTAAGCATCCTGAGACCCTTCGCCTGGAAAAAGAACCCAGGAGCTTAAAATTTATTATTGCGAGCCTGTTGTTAGTGTAACATACTGTTATCTCTAATGCAATTTGGTCTTGAAGAGGATTGGTTTCTAAAAAGCACAATGAACTTAGTCGATCTTTTTCGTCGCTTTATATGGGGATTCGCGACGACGAGTCGATAGTAAACTTTTCAGCAAGGTTTGCACGATTGGATTATATCGCCTTTTAATTTACTGAACTCGATGACTGTTTGGTGGAAGTTAGTTGAAATAATTTAGATATTAATCGATCACCAGCCGCTTGTGCTTGCAGGGCTATTTGTAATTTTGTCTGTTTGGTTCCATTGCCTGAAAATCAGACATGACAATACAGGAAACCATATGCTTGATAGTTTAATAACATATTTTATGCAACCAGCGGTCCAGCTCTGTGGCGCGACACTACATCATGAACCTCAACCACAGATATGGCGTTGTTCCGTATTTGACAAATTTCAGATTTGTATAAAAACAAATCTGACCTTATGATTCTGAACTTTCAGGGTTTACTATTTTCCTTCTTTTTTTTCCCTAAAAAGATATCCTAATCTCTTTTTCTATTTTCTTTTTTTACTGTTGAACACATCCGCGTTTCTGCTAGACTTTCATAATTCTCGTGCGGTGTGCCTATCGAGATCCTAAACAAACATTCAAAAAATAACCATGCGCGCAGGTTGTTTCTGCAGGTTTTCAGAAGGCCAATTAAAGATTTACAAGCCCCTCAAATTACGAGGCATAAAAGCCTGTTTGAACCTCAAAGTTAATTCTATGCGACTTCAGACCAAAAGAATACAGTAAAAGATCACTTTACTCATGTAGAAAAAAATCATGCACCCATAATACCTACTGTTTCCTGGACTACATGAAATTTCATAAATTTGGTAGGCTCGGGCTCACGGTAAACATGCACTATCTTTGAAGGCGCGGGATCTTGAATAGGCGTCGGTTTCAAACCGAAAATTTTCCCGACAACAATAACCTCAATTTTTGAACATTTGCTTATCGCCAGATTAATTCCAAGATGAGGAACACAAAGATTGTCCCATTGGCTGTTTTGTCTTGCATAACAGTTTTCGTGTTTCTTGTTCTTTGGCACCAGGAAATCTTCATTGGACCTGCACTACTGGGCATAGTTAAAACCGAAACAAATGGTGCTACCTCTCTTCCCAACACGTTCGTAAGAACAACTGAAAACAACAAACATTTGGGCTACCTGAAAGTGATATACTCGAACCAACATGCGGATGCTGCGGGCAAAAATTCTGTGTTGATCACCTCTTCTATTGCCAACGAGAATTCATTTGGCAAGGGTCGCACATTTAAGGACTTTTACGACGTGATTGGCTCGTTGAAATACCCAAAAACCTCGATCAATCTTTCCCTTTATTGCGGCTCTGCAGAACTACTCAAAATAGTGACAAATTTCTTTGAGGCAGTCACTAAAGATGTAACTTGTCCCTACAATAAGGTGACGATTCTCTATGCCCCATTCCTTCAGACCAAATTCAAATCTTCAGAACACAACCCTAAAGTCCAGAGACAGCGCCGTAGAAGCATTGCCAGGGGAAGAAACTTTGTGCTTTTGAACTCCCTTGATACAGAAGAATTCACGTTGTTTTTGGATGCTGATATCATACGTTTTGATCATCCTGATATGCTTGCTCGCTTTGTGAAGTCCGAGAAGGATATCATTGTCCCTAGAATAGAGCGGGGTGGCAGCTTGGACTATGACAGAAATTCATGGCGTGGGCACAGGAAATCCCCGTCCGTGGAACAGCTTCGGCTCATGGATGAAGGTAAGTGGGAAGATGCCAACTTTGTTCCCGAAGATATACAGGACGAGATGTTTCATCTAGGCGGACACGTTGCAGAAATTAAAGATTTGCCTGAATCGGATGAAAAGCGTGACTTGAGCTATTTGGTGGACTTAGACTCTGTTGGAGGGGCGGTACTTTTCGCCAAGTCTATAATATACAAACAAGGTGTGCTTTTTCCAACGATGAACGTAGTTGGTACTTCTTGGCTGAGGCAAGAGGGCTTCGATGGAATTGAAACCGAGGGTGTATGCTATGTGGCGCAAACTTTGGGTTATAAATGCTATGCTATGCCTAATTTGGTCGCACAGCATTTCAACAGCTAACAATGAACGTCGCAACGCAAGCAAAATCAACTTTTTAGGACTTTTGAATATATGAACAGAATCAACTCAAATTAATCAAGTCGAAGACTATTGTGGATCTTGTGATTTCTCTTGTGCTTTCACAAATGTGCGTCTGCTGTCAAAACTCTAATTGTGAAACACAGCTGTCTGCAAGCACTATGTAAATTGCATCATGTGTACTTCACAGGATGTTGAAACATGCGTGAGAGACGATGCTGCGAAATTGCAAATCAAATATTCTACTCGGGCATTATCTTGTGTCTTTAGGAGAAGTACTTTGATTTATCAGATGCATATGTATAAGAAGTGTCAGGCTTACGCGTGGAGAACCTGCACTGTATCTACCCGTTATGTTAATATACGATACTATTCATTTGAAATATCAATAATCGATTCGAGCACCTGCTTTTCTACCTCTTAACTCCTACTTGTGTGTCCTATTATTTGAAATCATAACGCAAGAAGTGCGATATTCCTTGATTCAAGATATATCCTAACATAACAGCAATCCACTAAATCACAAACCAGTCACTCTGCTCATATCACTTTTCCACAAGAACTTGCGACTCTTCCCCGCTTAGATGCGCGAAGATATTCTGTCATAGGACAAGTGGATAGAGGAATACTATTAAACATAAACTGAATACCAGTTTAAGGACCCTGGATGCATGTCTTCCTCTATGAACTCCATGAAAACAATGAATATCGATAGTGAATCCAATTTTCTAAGGAGCGAAAATGATGATTATGAATCATTCAAATAATATTGAGAAAATATAGCTAATAGATAGCAGATCTCATAAAATAAAGACATATCCTAAGAGATACCTTCATATGAAGACTTCTTCCATACAATTTGGTTTTCAAACAATGTCAAGGCGGATTATGGACCACAAAAAGTCTAAAGAAATGGATAGTGAAGCATCAAGGAAATAAAAGCCGCTGTACTCTTTGATAGCAAAGCTGGTTCTTATGAAGTCAGATTGATTATCCATTCGAGTGAAAAATGTCTTCGGGTCGCACGTGCACGTTTGTAGCATGACACTGATGCCATCAACCTTCAACGGTGAGATGCATATTAAGAAACAACAATGATTGATTTCACTCTTAGAATGTGAGGTCGGTATTTTAAATATTGAGATTCCATTACTCTTGGTTGGAAAGGTAATTTTCAAATGAATCACGCAATATCAAAGGAACTCAACAGATTTATTGAAATTGAACTGATCACTCACGGCTGTCAACGAAACTGCACGAAGAAGAGATTTTTCGCCTCTATTAGTTATTTTCCAGAGAGATTGTGTCAATTTAAAGTCGACAACATCCCCTTCTATACTAGAGTCACTTCTTTGCCGTTTGGTTGGAGGCTCCTCTTGGCCTGTCTCCTCTGCGGGATGAAAAAACTCACGAAACCAGTTTTTCTTTAGTTCAATGCCGTTAACAGAACAAAACGCATCAGTAAGAGTACAAGGAATAATGATTTTTTTCTTGTCATCGCTGCTTGAAAAATCCTTTGCAAGTAGTTCGAATACCTGGGACATCTTTGAGGCAAGCTTATTAGTAAGAACAAGAAATGCAAAGTCACCCGCTCTCGGAATGATGAGTTTTGCATCAAAGTCCGTATTTGAATCGATCTGAAAGATGAGATTTCGTTTAGGCTCCCTGCGCAAGTACGGGCGAACATAAGCAACGGGTTGCTCGTCATTTAATCCAGTAGACATATTGATGATACCGGTACTAGATAGGTTATTAAGATTGATGATGATTTCTTCAGTTTGGGTAAATGGATTTCGAATAATTTTGTGTTTTATGATCTTCTGTTCAAGTTGTAGAAATCGGTAATACCGACATTCTTTGATCAAGTTATTACGGTGGTCGTCATCACGAAGTACCTCGTAGTTTCCCCAAAATAGTTCTAGCAAGTCTGCAAATAGCACGGGGGAGCGGTTCGCAGTCAAAGTTGGCCGTTGTGGGGGAGGACGGATCAACGAAACTGTCGAATTGAGGATGGTAGACTTTGTCGAAAGCCCCTCCATACCAATCAGAAAGAAGTTGGGGTGGTTTCCTGGTCCGTATAAAAATCCGCGAGGGATTTTGAACATCTTGTTTCCGATAGTGGCAATCAAGGCCTCGTCATTTAGAAATTTTTGAAGCCGATTTAAACAGAAGTAGTATGCATCTTGCCATAGGTATACGAACTCGTGATCAGTCTCGACATTGATGTGATAGCCTTGCAAATGCATATACACTTTCTCGAATACAAGGGGATTTCGATCTATGAAAAGTGTCTTTCCAGAATTCTCCGGCTGGTCAAAGAATGTTGTGAAATACGAAGGTGCGTCCGACAGAAGAGACGCTCCAGAGACTTGGAAAAGTTTGTACCCTACCTGAATGGAATAAACCATATCATGGGGTAAATACTCCGGTATCTTCGGGTCAACCTGATCGAGGAGCTCCATTGACATGGCTTCAAGTACGATGCGGGTGTATCTCTTCCTAGAGTACATCAACACGGTGCTCCAAAGCGTTTTGTTGGAACCGGCAGGTAAGAGGCAGGTTCGGCATCTGAATCGCGCATCATACGGAACGCGGTGGTTGAGAGCACGAAAGAGAATCTTAAAAATCAATAGATAAGGATAGCGTTCACAGGCGTTAAAAGGGTATATAATAAAATTCCTTGACTCGATTATTGTGTCGGTATTTAAAATAAATAGCCCAGGATTAACCGACCTATTTAATTAAAGAAATAAGAAAGAGATAAAAGAAAGCATATTACAACCAGTGCAAACAGAGTCATGTATTAATTGGTGAAGGTGGATTTTTTCGTCTCGATATAACAAGCCTCGCAGGATACCGAGTCACTTTATTTCGTGATTATCCTGTTTCGATGCATCTGTTGTTATAATTTTCCAACTGTTTTGCTCAAGGATTATGTCACTTTACTCATCTGATAGATCGAAGGATAATATAATTTCGGAAAAGCTTGAAATAGGTGGTTATGTCCGCATCTGATAAAAAGTCGCATGAGTCTGAACAAGCGGAAATTGCAGTCGGAGAGGTCGCGCAGTCTCTACGCATCCCCTCTATCTAGCTGCACCATCTCGCCCCGCCTTTCCCGTATTTAGGTTCCATACTGGCTGTTGCAACCAAACCACGGCCTGCTGCTTCTCTGATATAACCTCACCGACCAGTGAGCACTTGCTAGAGATCTGATGCCGCCCCGGTCAAGAAATTTTAATGGTTGTTGGACATGTCGCATGCGGAAGATCAAGTGCGATGCCACCCGACCGAAATGTCTCCGGTGCCAAAAGGCTAATTTGGAATGCAAGGGATACGACTTAGTACTTGCTTGGGCAGATGTTAACACGCTTGACAGTGAGTCGAAGTTGACATCGTTGGGTCTGGTGAAACTGCCGGAATCCAAAAAAGAGAGTTCTCTGCGGCGGAGCGTTGGGCTAGTCAAGTTCCCACGGCTGATGCTTTACGAAACATACGAAAAGCTAAACCATATTGTTGCTCAGTTCGAAGAGATTGAATCCTCCCCCGACCGTAACTGTTTCATCGTGGGTCCTTTCGGAGTTTTTCCTCTTTCTGATAATGCTTCAACAAATAGGCCATTTCTCTCTGAGGTTCCTTCAAAAACACTTCCAAAACAGGCAAACCTAGAGTCGATACGGCAAAGCGAGGACAGGAATAGCATATCATCTGCATTATCCGTGAGTGAAGTTCTTGGGAGTGATCTTGAATCATCAATCTTTTCAAAAACAAACAACGCATATGTCCACTATGAGCTCGTGGAGTTTTCCAAACTCACTATTTTGGCTATAAAAGGGCCCCGCCACAAGTTCGATGAACAGGGAATGTTCCATATTCTATACCCCAAGTTTTTTCCGAATGTTGAATCGGATAACTGGCGACCAAATGGCAGAGTGCTATCCACCCTTTTCTCCCAGGATGATAGTGGTAATATTATTATTGCGCCTTCTATGAGCTCAAACTTTGAGTATTTGACAGATAGTATCCTGTCATCTATGAGAGTGGCCCACGCAAGAAATCCCTGGAAAAGACTAGTTGTGCCTTTCATAAAACAAACCTTTTTCGAGATAATATGTGAAGAATATCCCAAGTCTAAGAGCTGGAAAAACCACATTATAGGCAAATCGATGACTCGTGTACCCAGAGATCTTCTCCTCAGAAATATGAAATTCGCTATTTTTTGCATGTGCTTGTCTATCAGCTGGCACGAACGTTCGCTTTCGGGTGTCAAGGTGAGAAATTCCGTCGACACTTTTTTCGTCAATGATGAGCTAAAGATTAGTATTGAACTCAGAAAGATCGGAATTAACATCCTCAACTATCATTTGGATGAATACGATGGGAACTCGGATTATTATTCTGATGATGACTACGACTCATACTTTCTATTGGCGCTTATTCTACAAGTTCATGTGGATAATTTATTTGGGGTGTTTGAAAACTACGAGCTAATGTATGCTATAGGTGACTTCATTTTGAAAAAACCGAAAAGTGAGAGCAGGCACCATTCATCGTTGGAGCGGCATTTGCGCCATAACTTTAACATCTTGAATATTCTTTATGAATCAACTCAGGCTATCAATTTCTTCAATTACTCTATTTCAGATTGGGACCAAAAACTGAAATACCTGGATCTTAACGAAAACTATGATCTCACGCAAGATGGGTCCAATATGGAAAAAGATTTAACGACTGATGATTCCGACGAAGATTTCGAAACCGATCACGATGATGGCAAAGGTGTAAACGTGCAAGCAACGTCTTCAAATTCCCAGGCTCTTTCATTCACGGTCAACTTTAAAGGCGACCAAAACCAAAAGGCTCGCAACACACATATGCCTGAACAAATGGCAATAGGGATTAAAAACTTTCAGCACGGTAAATCCAATAGAGCTCGGTTAAGTGGCCCGGTTATCCCCAACATGGAAGATGGATCAATATTTCTGAGCTACGGCCTTCCGAAGTCTCTTTTGCGCTTGGTTCAAGAAGTTGTTGATCTCACAAACCACAAAAATGTCTTCAGAACCCGTGGACTTGCACCCCGTAACTTCCCGAGAATATGCGCAGAAACTGAAGACAAAATTTTGAATTTCAATGTTGAAAACCATTGGAAGCTTTACGACAATGAGTACAACCCCATTACAAATGTGGCCACGAAGACGTTTATTTCTGAGTTCCATGAAGGTTTGTATCATAATGTCTCTTACTTCCACAATGCTTTGATTGTTTATTTCAAAAGACTCATTTCAGAAAGTCCCATCACAACTCGCCAGTCTTTTATAGAGGCCAGTTTTTCACATATGGAAAAGTTGATCGCCTTGAATAGGCTGTTGAAAGATAAGGGAAAGGCCTTTAGTTTCAATCCGGTATTTTGGCCACTACTTATCTGTGGGTGTGACATTGATTTATCGACACATTCACATTTAAAAAAGCAATGTCAAGAGCTTTGGAAAGCAGAGTGCTTCCAGAGGTTTAATTATTGGCGCCCAAAGCAAATACTATTTGAAGTATGGCACAGAAGAGAGCAAGATGGCGAAGACAATAGCTTCATGGATATGATACGTGAATGGGAAATCGTTTTGAGTTTAGGTTAATCGTCCAGAACTTCAAGGATTCGTGTGGTCAATCACTCCTTCGGCGTATTCGTGTTGGTTGACGGAAGGAGATACAGAGCATACTGAAATTGATTTTTCTCAATCTTATCAAGCATCTTTAACATGAAACTGGGGCTCATTTCATCGGAATATTTCTGGAACTTTCCTGAATCGTCATTTCTCGCACTGGTTCTAACAAGGAACTCAGTGAAGGGTACAAGTAGTATAAAGCTGGCCCATAATGCGTTGGAAGTGCTTGCAGTCTTTGAGGTCAGATTCAAATTGTAATTTCCATTGAGGCAAGTGTTGATAATATTTGCTCTGAAGCCGTTAGAGTATGGAAAGTCAGTGACGTCAAAAGACACAACTTTCCTCGTACCGCCATGGGCTATATTGACATATCTAACGCCCAGCTCAACTCGGGGCATCCTTCCCATACACCATGAATATTTTGGATCCGCGGCTTCTTGTTTTTGGACCCATCTCTTGTGAGAGCGGGCTTGTCTCCTCGTTATCTCATCGAAGGACGTGGAATTTGTGAAGGTGTTTTTGATAGTGGTTATGAGAAGTGACACAGTCAACATGATAATGAAAGCGTTCATTATGAATAATGCAAGGAAGTGAAGGTTGAAGCGGTTGTGGCGCAGCGCGGAGCGTCCGTACACGGCGGCAAAGCATAAGTTTAGTATAGAATAAGCACTAAAAGATTGTAAAAATTTGACAAATGGTACGAAGTTGTCTCTACCAATGGCAGTGCCTATCCAGAGGCAAAAGTGATCGAATCTAGGAACACATATGTCCAAGTCACTCAGATGAAATGATCTATCTGGTTTGAGGTTTTGACATTTCGAGCACCAGAATGGAAACCCTTGTTCATCACATACAAAGACCTCAGGAACAGGAGCATTGGTATCCGATTTAGTCCCATACAAATCAAAATGCTGAAATTTTGGGATCTTTCCTGTGCCTCGAATAAATATCAATGCCCAGTAGAACAAATGGGTGGCCTGGATCATCGCAAGTAGCACAATAAACACAATGGCTGCTGCGGCCAGATGTCGGTAGTAGACTTCCTTCCTTGCGACAATATAACACGAGGCATAGTCGATATAGGCTAGCATCAGTAGCACTATAAAGGGAATGACACGTCGAACTCTTCGTAGAAGCACTGCTAGTTTCATTTCATGGGAATTTTATTACACACATAGTCTTGAATTGTCCGGAATGGTTTCTCGATCGCCACCATTCCTGTACCTCAAAAAAACACTGCGAGATTCAGCAAGCGTAGGATAAATGGGGTCTTAAAATTCTTACGTGTGGAAGAAAAGTAAAAAAAGTTAAAAGCGGCATTTTTAAAACTTTTCTCCATGGAATAAAAAGAGATGTCTGAATCCACAACTCCTTAAGGGGTATTCCACTAATTACTAATGACCGTTTTGTGTTTGGGGCGCGCGGGGTTGTTAGCACCAGTGTCGGGATAGGCAAACCATATCGAGGACTGAAAATCGAAATAGTTCAAAATAAACCTGTGAATGTTTCTTTTTCCATTTAAAGATAATGGTGGTTTTTTCAAATATATCAACCAGTGAGTTAGTCAAATATGCGTTATTTATGTACTTTAAACAATGAACGGTCCATTGAATAAGCTGTTCACCACCATGGAGGAGCGCAAGGGAAAATTTGGTAGTTCGAACACAGGGCTGCTTACGGTCTGAAATTCCCAATAGCTTATGCACTGGAATCCAACTTTGCCTTGTTCCAAGATTCGTTCTTAAGATCAGGCGAATTTACTTGTTAAAAGTATTTAGACATACACTATAGTTTTTGATTCTTCAATACTTTTTCAAACTATACTTCCTTCCTTTGGCCTTTTTCTGTTGAGTGATTTTCCGGAAGAATCTAAATTCGGGAAAAAAAAAAAAAGCAAGGGCGCACCATCGGAGAAGTGAAGGCCACACGATATATGGTTACGCGGGCTATGTGTGTAAGACTTCGTTGAACCCCCATGTTGCCCGAAGACGGAATTGTAGATTCTTCAAGACTTGCATAGGAAATATGTATTCAATTTTTCCGTTGCGTGTATGAGGCCATAAAGGGATTTTAAAAAACTTACAGTTAAAATGCCGGATACAGGAATTTATCACGAAGAAAAAGGCTACATGCAAGCCTCTTCCAGTTTTTCCGGCCATGGTCGATGAAATACTATCCTTCATCAATTAGCATTGTTTCTCTTTTTCATTTTCATTTTCTTGGCAACCTTTTAGGGGTCTTCGAGGTATTCTAGATCTTCTTCGAAAGGATTTGAGAAGCAATCTTCAAAGGCGGTCCACATAACACTATAACTGGGTCATTGATGTTTTACCCCACTCATTCCTTACCTCACCGCCCCATCTGATCGCGGAGCGTGCGTTCGTGTGTATTTTTTTCCTTTCGAATTGCACGTCACTCACAAGCGTGCACCAGCTCAATGTAGATACGTCAGCAACTTCATCCAACTTCAATAGATTTCTTTTCAAAAAAATTTCCTCTGTCCTTCCCAAAGTTTATTCATTCGGAGATTATTTTTTAGTCTTCTTTTTATCATGTTTCTTCCATCCGTGCTTGTGTAAAGCGGTATACTGGTTTGAAGCACCGGCTTCTGCTAATCGCAATTTATCCGCTTTTCCGAAGGTCTCGCGCTCAATAAAATACCGAGTGTCGCCGAAACTTATTAAAAGAATTATGATAAAAGTTCTGGAAGTGGAATTATTCTGGGACTTTAAACATTGAAAGTGAAATTTAAATCTGGAATTTTACTTCCATTAGAAAACTTATACTCTATGTTTTTTCCTCTTGTGTTCATTAGTCCTTGTCCAAGTATTACATTCTTTTTGTTTTTTTTTTTTCATTTTCTACGTGTGTGATGCTCACTCGTTCTGCATCCGACTACACCCATGGTATCTCACCCCAGTCATGTCTACCCCACCCTCCCCATAAGTTTCTAACCATTGCCGGGTGCAGCCGCGCAGCATATGCACGGAGAAAAAGTAATTCCGGGGCTCACGCGGTCGGCTCATTTTCTCCACATATATCTAGTGAATTTTTCTGTCGATCCCCCACAATAGCCCTTTTGATTTTTCCACCTACTTTCCTATCCACATTGGTAGCCTAAGACTCTTGAACAAAGAACAAAAAGAGAAAAGCAAAATAAAATAAAATAAAATAAGCAGAATACGAAGCATTCAAAGATCCAGTTCAAGCGTGGAATATACTGATATACTCTTTCTCGCACTGCCTTACCCATACCACTTCTTTTGTTTGTTGGAATTCGGTTTGTCATCAAGCAAGTGTTCAATCTGTTATTACCTTTCAATTCAAAAGTGAAATCGAGGTTTTTTCTTTTTCTTTCTCCCTTTTGTCTTCCTTTGTGGCTATTCCTTTTCTATTCTTTTCTCCTTTTCATTGTTTGGAGAGAATAGTTTTTCAGCGCCTAAGGAAACGGGAATCACTCATTTTCACGTCAACTTATTCTCGCCGAATTTTCTGTCTACAATTCATGGAAATTACCGGGCTTCCCAGATATAGAACAAGCATTATACTTTCTGAACTGCACTACCTTGTGGTTTTATCTTGCACGACATGTCAGTTGAATCAGCCGAATCCTTGATAAATGACAGCCCCGAAGGGAGCTTTTTTGTGAGGATGGACATCCCTCGAAAACGTTCCAAAGTTTCTCGAGCCTGTGATGCATGTCGCCGCAAAAAGATCAGATGTAATGCAGAGTATCTGTCGACACTTTTGCGTGTTACGAAAATGTGCACCAATTGTACTAAGACAGGCGAAACATGTTTGTTCTCTCGAGTGCCTTTAAAGCGTGGGCCTTCAAAGGGATACATTCGTGATTTAGTGGACCACATGGATGATCATGGCCATAATATTAATCTTAATAATAATAATAATAGCCATCACTCTCCGAGCTCCAGGCCAAGACTGAAACTGATCGACGCAGCAGGATTAAAGCACTTCTCCAACTCAAAGATGAATTTCGAAGAATTTTCGACCTCCTCACCTTCACCTAAACCCCTGGTCCAGCTTCTGGGAAAGCCTCAATTCTTTCAAAGGCCGCAAATTTCCCCAACCACGCTGACTACACAGCCAATTATTCTTCCCCCTCTTGTCGGTGTTCGGCCCCTGAAACTCCCCATAAAATTATCTTTACCCATTCCAAATTACACCACACCTGTGAGTCCTCTTAGCAACGGTGAAGCATTGGAAAATGTTCCCAATTTACCCCCAAGTGCAAATTTTATTGAGAATATTGACAATCGCATTCAAGGTCCATTGTGGAAGGTGCCCTATGAAATGCCCGCCTCTAGTGCACCACGTTCAAACTTATCATCTCTAATTTGCTCTAATGAAACGGGTATTGAGAGCAGAAGATCTTCTGTAGACTCAGTTAGCTCTATCCTGAGTTCGGGTTCGGCCTCGAGATGTCCTCCCTTTGAGCAACAGATTGATACCAATTCCGCAGACTACTCATCGGAGATGGAGGAATTAGATACAGCAGTCTCGGGAATCGCTTCTCCCCAGAACTCTATCAGCTCTTTACTGCTGTTGAATGGTAAAGTTGCCAAAACTTTGGTGATATCTTCCCATGAAAGAGGAACAACGCAGCCCTCGCTGTGCGTATTACCGACATATGATCATAATCCAATGCAACCTTTTCAGTCACAAATTCATTACTTTCCGCATCCACTGCAGCAACTTCAGTCACACGCATATGCTAATCATTTTCCAGTCCACCAATTTCCTAGCCAATTCGGTCACTCTCAAGAAATGTCTTTACAGTCCATGAATGGGTCCAGGGCATTCAACTCATTTCACTACAATCTCAAAGTTTATTATGAAAGCATTCATATTGGATTTCCAATTCTATCTTTTGATGAAAAATCAATTCCAGCTATGATATCTAGATTACAAAATAATCCACTGCCACATATGACTGTCGTCCACTTATTTGTGATCTCCTTAGAAAATCTCATAAACCACCAGATAATACCATTTGAAGCAATAAGAGGCCTGTTACTTCAATTCACAACAATTTACCCATTTGGTAATCAGGGTGTTACCTTACCAAGCGAAGTTTTATGCCTCCTTTTTGCGGCCTTACTAATGATCAACTATACAATCTTGCTAAGGGGAGAATCATGCTCAATGGGCATTTCTCTCGCAAGCGGTGTTTTCGCAGACTTTAAGATCTTGCAAACGTTCAAGCTACTTT
Source organism: Metschnikowia vanudenii (assembly GCA_030583145.1). Lineage (NCBI taxonomy): Eukaryota > Fungi > Ascomycota > Pichiomycetes > Serinales > Metschnikowiaceae > Metschnikowia > Metschnikowia vanudenii. Next base: position 12,988 of record JAJMHT010000036.1, on the reverse strand, counting down.
CTTCTGCGAAGTTATTGAAACTAGACTGCGATGATGTTCAGTTATACTTTCCCCGGCTATTTTTGTGTTTGCTGATAATTGATAATTGTCATGCACTAGCTCATGGAGTTCAACCGCAATTATGTAAGGTCTCGAACTTCTTGCCAGATAAATTGCTTCCGAAAATTCCTCAAGAAATATTTTCGGGTGAATTTTTTGAAAATATTAAACTCGGAAAGCTTTTTGAAATCTCGGCTACTTCTAAAACAGAGGAACTTTATGGTGAGAGGCCTCGAAGCAAAATGAGTCTGAGCTTTCGTGTATTCGAATCTATCCCTGTCGGTTCAAATCTCGCGCTGCGTATGTTTAATTTGCAGAAGGATAAGTACGAACTCTTTGATTTTGCCTTCGAAGTTTCCCGTTTTTTTGAAAGCTATTCGACCAGTGAATTTGATGATGATTATACAAAAGAACACATACATGACTACCAGCTCAAGACTAGCCGGTTGTCTAAAAAGCTCTCCCAGTCTATCTTGAGCTTTGCTAATTACCTTTCGAGTATCCGGCTTCAATCTAACAATTTGACACTGCTTGATAAAGCAGAACAAATCAGCCCATTTTTCAACATTGGATACGGTCAAGCTTTACGGCTAATTAAGATACTTAAGCTGCTCATGGACTCTCTTGTTGAGAATGGTAGAGATAATGAGATCACTAGCAGAGCCATAAAAATCATAAATGACTTGTCTATTGCAACCAATTTGTTGATTGGCACTTTAAGTCAGCACCCGTGTAAAATTAAAAACACGAGCATATTTATGAAGCCCAGTGAGTCTCTGAAAGAACCTCCCACTTCTTCTGTGCATCTGATGATGGTTGGACCCGGCGTTTCAGCCATCAAAGTCCTCTTCCAAAGAATTGAAAATTATGATTTGAATTTCAAAACCCAAAACAGTTCACAGCTTAATTCAAATGAAAAGAAAAGTTTTGAGGCTTGGAAAGATAACTTTTTACACACAACAAATTCTCTCATCCTATGTGAGGATTTTGATGGTTGGCTTTGAGACCACTTTCATTGTCGCTGGAAGTAGAGCGGCTGGGTCGCCTAGCCTTTTTTTTCGATGAATATTTCGAAAATCGACACAGTATTCTTGGGTATGTATTTATAATCAATTGCATATATAGATTTTAGGTTGTCTCGCTGTTTGAAAGCAATTCATATCCATTAATTTCTCCGTATTGGAAATTGGGCTTGAACTAATCAATTTTAATTTCCGAAAAGATCTTTCTGTTGAAAAACAAACTGCTCAAAAAACCAATGGATCCACCAACCAAAAACGTCAAGAATGAGATCACACCAGAGTATCCCACAAATAGCACGAGGGAAGTGAAGCCATTCAAGGTTTCATCGCTAAGGAAGAACAAGGAATGAATGAAAACATAAATCGAACAACCGCCGCCAACAAAAATAGATTTCCATTGCCACTTGTAATTTTCACCACACAATGTGTAGTAAATTGACAAGACAGAAATCAACGCGGTAGTCAACACCATCAAGATAAAGCAGAAGAACAAAAATCCAAACATGTAGTAGATTCTGTTGAACCAAATCGAAGAATAGATGAAGTATAACTCGACAGCAATTGAGCCAAATGGGAAGAGTCCGCACATCACCATAGCTGGGATGGTTCTCAAGTACCAATGTTGTGGTGGAATCTGTCTAGGAATTTGGTTTGTTCTGACTGGCACTGATAATGTAGACCGCTTAGATTGCAAAATTGAGCCCACAACAGACAAGGGAAGGGAAATTGAAAACCAAATCACAATAATGGCAACCATTGTACCAGCTGGGATTGCACCAGATGAGTTCACGCGAATCAAGAAAAAGTTCAAGAAAACAAACACACCAAAGAGAATACCTGGGACAAGTGTTGGGGTCAAGACCATGTTGAGTTTCCAGTTCTCGCCCCCGAAAAATCTGTAGATGTATCCACTAATGTAGGACGAGATAATACCAAAGAAAATGAATAAGATGAACATAAAGGTGGACAAGGCGCCTCTGTTAGAAGGCGATAAAAGGCCAAACAACGCGAAAACGATAGTCACAAGTATCATGCAGAAGATTTGAGCACCACTGCCGACCAATACCGACAAAATCATTCTGTTGGGTGGAGCTCTAAAGACGTCACCGTAGACCAACTTCCATCCGCTCTCGTAAGCAACATCATCATCCAAGTTGACTTCATTGTATTTAATGATGTCGTTCTTCAATGTGGAAACTAAAATATGGGCCATGATAATTGCCAAAATTATGACAACTAAGGAGAAGTTTATCAAGGAAACCCATTGAATTTTAGGGTCATAGACGTGCAAGTACTTGTCCCATCTGGTGGCCCAAGCAGTCTCGGATGGAATAAACTTGACAGAATAAGTGAACAAAACTTCGTTATCTTTTTCATTCGACAAAGTGACAGCGGGTAATTCCAACTTGCACAATTCTTCAGGGCTTGCTTTAGTGTCATCAATACCACTTCTATCGAGCGAAATTGCGTCCACTGTGACACCAACAACCCTAAAAAATTTTTCATCTCTCTTATGGTATTCGATATTAATGGTGTAGTGATTGTTAAAGTTAGCGTTCTCTGAGTCATCCACACGACCGATAGCAAAACCAGGGCTATAAAAGTTAGTACTGGTTCTTCTTTCAGTGACATGTCTGGCAGCAGGCAAGCCATCGATGATCCAGTTGTGCGTGTATCCAGCACGAATGTTTCTGTTGACGAAAACAGATTCCACTTTAGTGTACAGAGATTTGCAAAGAGACCGACAGTTCGTTTCTTTCATCATTTTGATCTCAAAAGGAGAATCAAAAATACGATCACCAAAAATAATGGCACCCAAGGACTCCAGTTGCTTCTTTGGACCATTTTCGGGTCTGCAAAATTTGAATTTTGGATAATAGTAGTCATAGGAGTAAAGAGTGACTTTAGACTTTCCCTTGGACTTGAAACTAGCCATGTTTCCTGACGAAGGAGTCAAGTGGTTCACGAATAATTTGATTGGGTCTCCTTCAGCATAATCTGTTGGAGCCATTCCTGGCAAATAGAATGCCGAAATAGTACCTGCCCATAGGAAAAGGCTTATGGCAAAGTTCCAGGCTGGGAGCTTCATTGTACCTGTGTATTCTTTGAAAATCAGTAACAACAAAAAAGTAAGAGAAAAAGAAAAATATCGTCTTGTCCTCGAGTACACCCGTGTCGCATGTTGACCACCCGGTGTATGACATGTACAGGAACAACAAATCACGAGCGAGGTCTCATGAACCGTACAAACTGGTCAAATTAAAACTATATAAAAGCACGGAATTCCCCAAGAATTCATGCAGAATTTTTGGCTCTTCGACTCCCCCGATGCAGCTTTCGAAGCTTATCAGTAACGGCCCGTATTTCTTTCAATCGTTGCATTGCTTGCTTCGTGTCTATCATGTAAGTTGGCCTATGTCGCGAAACGTCGCAACCCAATCCTAATCTAACACACGCCCCACAGGGACTGCCGTCTTCAGGGCAAGCCTTGTGACGAAGACGACATGTCCAGCACCCCTGTTTGGATCTCTGAGTCGCAGGCTTTTTGGAACTTGTATCCTTATTTTGAGGCATGGAGATAAGTTCATCCAATTTATTTTTCTTCTTTTTCCTTCCATTCGCTTGTGGAACTTTCGGGTTAGTGCGTGTTGCCCTGCGTGGTGGCAGGGGTTGTGGACTCTTGGGTTCCAGGGTCTCGACCAGAGCATCAACACTGAAATATACGTTATGGCACCAACTTTGTTCTTTTGAAGACACGCCCAAAAATTCTGTTTCACTAATTTTTATATGTTCTCCTTGACCACTAGAGACGAGCTTTGTCCCTATAAGCAAAGCTATTTCTGCTATCTGATCAATGTTATTTGCAACACACGTGTCGGGCTCAGAAGTAAGCAAAGAGTCGTCAACGACAACGTCAAAATCGCTGAGTAAAGAACTTTGATTCATTTTCGCTTCAATTGAGGTTCTTTTCTAATTTATTATAGGCTCTTAGATTCTTGTACTTCTTTCTTTATTTTTAAGGACTGAAAGGAATAAGGGAAATGTTTTTATTTTTTTTCTTTTTTCGTCGGACACTTACGTTTTTGCAACAACAATTAATTTAATGACGAGCATTCATAGCTCACAAGCGTACAAAAAACACAGAGAAAAAAATAAGGACATCAACAAAAACCAATAATTATTAAGTGTATCGGGATCTGATAGCTATCTTGAAGCTCGTAATTTTTTTTCCACGAATTTATTCGATATTAACCGTGATAATTCGAAGTTTACCGATTCATTTTTCTTCTCTGTCCTGCGTAAACTCTGATGTGGGCAAGTTCTAAAATATTGCCATCCATTTTCTTGTGGGCCGTTAAAGTTTTAGGTAAGGTCCTTGATGGGCTAGTATTTAACAAAACGCCTAAATTTCGTTATTCTGGGGTGGTTCTGCTGACATCATGTTTTCGAGATTTATGTGGACTTGTGAAGTAGATTGAAAATCGCACTGGATTAAGCACTGATGGGTTCTGTGGCTGTGAAATACTTACAATTGCCTGCTTAACAGATCACGTCTCTACATCTCTCATGATGAAATATTCCCACATGTTTTATATTTATTACTTAGTCGACTAAACCCAATTCGATCAAAATCACACAAGATACGTACGATTGCTGATATAGTTAGGCGATTCAGATTATAGGGGCTTCTCTGCAATCCAACACTGGCTAGTCAGAATGTTGAGCACTGGCATAGCTAAGTATCCAGTTTAGATTGACTAGAAGATATCTACATGAGTCAGTCCATTGTCCATTTGAAGTAACCCTGATACTCTTGCCTCCAAGGGTCCCCCCACGAATAGAGGCCTTGTAGGGAAGGGAAAGTTCGCTGTCACTGTTCAGTAATTGGGCTTCAAACTGCGAAAGGATATCTAGAAGCGCCATCATAGAAACGTCTAGCTTATTGAAATTGAAGAGTTTTCCTAATGTAAATTCGTTCGATGAATACATGTGCAAGGTAGAACTTGTCTTCACTTTCTGGCCTTGTTCAGAATGCGGGGATGGCTGTTTAACAACATATGATTTCGAGCCTAATGGTACAAGCTTATAGTGATCGAGAACAATGCCAAGTCGACCTTTTAGAAACTGAAGCATCAGCACAATTTGCCCTAGTGCAACATTGCACTCCGGCCACGGTACTTTATATCCAATCCTGAAGCCATTTATCATGCCATAGTCCTCTTCAAACAGAATGTCAAAAAGCTTTTTGAAAACGTTGAATTTTCTGAGTTCGTCCAAATGATTTAGCTGTTTGTTGTAGAGAGCTTTCATTTGATCTAGTTTGCGTTGCTTTTCTTGGAGATTCATACTAAGAGTGTTTTTCATCTGGTAGATCTTGCTCAAATAATTTGTGTTTGATTCCTCTAACTGCTTATTGAGTGTTTCAAGCAGTGTTTTGAGTTGTTGATTTTTTTCTTCCAATGTTTCAAGCTCAGCCAACTTTTCGTGTTCCGATTGTTCAAGAGTTCTCAAATCGTTTGCGGCAGTTTTTAGTTCCGCATCGAATGTATTATCTGACTGAGGGGTACCAGTATCCCTTTCCTTGAGTTTTCTTAAAAATGAAATGTAGTATTCTTTCTCTCGTTGGCTTTGGTCAAATTTTAGCTTATAGTTATCGGTCAAAAGATCGGAGCACTCGGAACACATTGGATGTCCCACATCTTGGTTCACCAGAAGGATATCAAACACCTGGCTCAAAGTTTTGATCTTGGAAAAATCAGGAAGTTGATCCTCCAATAAGGTTTCTTGAAAATCTGTCTCATCATACTTATTATTTGTTGTGGTATCGGCATCTTCAGAATCTGATATGTATACAAAAGACTGATCTAAATCCCCTGCATTGATGTTATTCAGTTGATTGTGCTTTTGGAAACTTACACCCAATTCGTTACCAGCCCTTGACACGTGTCTGTATGTATCTAGCCTGTCATGGGAAATGAATTCGGTGGGCAGAGGATGTGTTTGCACAAGCGACTTAGGTACTTTAGATACCAAGAGTTTGGCCTGAGCTCGCGATATTTGTTGGAAGGAGTCGTCAAGGGTGATATCAGAGTTGCATTTCTGACAAGAGAAAGCCATGTTCTTTTTTTTTTAGCGTAGAAATTATCGGTGTATGAGCTAATATATGTTTGGCAGAAGAATCCGCTATCAGTGAAACCTCCACACATCATGGACCTGCATATATTAGGAACTTTCTCCGCAAGTGGTTCACTAGAAATATCGAAAAGGTGCTTGATCATTTTGTTACAAAATACAATTTTTGTTCAATAAAACTCTTGGCCTTTCATACTATTTTATGATCGAATTCTCCAAGAAGAAATTCTTCAAAAATTCAAATAAATCTTGTGATAAAATAAAAGTTTAGCGGAAAAAAATCGCAAATTAAAAGCAGAAAAATTATTCAAATTGTAAATATATTATTTGCAAGAGGAAACGAGTAAATTTGTAAACTAATCTTATCTAGAAGAAAAACATGCATAAAAAGGCAACTTGTCCGAGTGGTTAAGGAGAAAGATTAGAAATCTTTTGGGCTTTGCCCGCGCAGGTTCGAATCCTGCAGTTGTCGTTATTTTTTGTCCTTGCTTCTTTTTTATGTGTGTCCGTTTTTTTTTTTTTTTTTAATTTTTTTTTATTAGCCGTGATTTAATCATAACCTATATATTTATTTCTTCAATTTTTTATCATATTCCAACTTTTCGTAATCCTCTGGTGCTATCCAAGTCGATACGCAGTCACCATCATTAGCAATGTAGTGCCCTTCTTTATTCTTAAAATCACACCAATAGAAGGAATTGCATCCCTTATTTTGATACGTATTCTCGCACAGCCAGAAATATCTCCCCCTTGTGCCGATAGACTTGTACGAGCGCCGTAGAACCATCCCAATTTTACATTTACATTTAGGCAGGTTTTCAATAAAAAAGGTAGGGTAGCATCTGGCGGTGATACCAAAACGCATTGTTCCAAGTCTGGGATGAACATCAACAGCTTTCAGCATAGGGCTTAAGCTGTGCTTAAATTCCTCCTGACATCCTGGTCTCATGAGAAAAAGACTATTGTGCGGAAGAGGAATCTGGTAAATTGGAGCATGGTTTTTGTAAGTGCTTCTGAGACGAAACATACGAGTGGTACCAAGGGATATCGATGCAACATAATTATGAGGACCGATATGAGAGAGACGATCTGAGTGCCAATCCATGTTATTGTGAAGTTTTTCATAGTAGTTGACCACACATAAATCATTTGTCCACGGCTCTTCAAGTTGAAAGTTGAGCTTTTCTGAGTTTGAAATTATATCTTCGTTAATAAAGCGCTCAGTATATTTTGCTACACTTTCCAAACTGTCAGGATAAGGAAAAGGTTTGGGTGTCTTTTGTCCGTTGTACACCAAATTAGAATATGCCGCAGAAGGCCTAGAAAATATTCCAGTAGAGTGGTTCAGCTCACATAAGTTTCCGAACAAATAGAACTTGCTCCTACCAAATTTCTCCTTAATACCCAAGAAGTCATTCTGGACTTTTTCACTCATTGATTCAGGGAGAAAATTCAAATGAAGTGACGCGTATGGGTAAAGATATTCTCTCACATCCAGAGGAGTGTTGAGTGTGATGACCTTCAGAATAATTCTTGCACTTGTAACGTCTGCGGAATCAGCAATACTTTTAGGATCCAGTTTTGGATCCGCAATATTACTGACCAATTTTGATTTATTTTCCTGGTTGATTCTGGGACGTTTTAAATTGAGAATTGGGAGGGCAGCCTGAGCACAAGCAGGCCTCTTTTTGGGACGCGGTTTGCCATCGATCAAGGAACGCGTTGCATCAAGATCCCCATGACAGTTTGTGAGAAAATCTTTTAGCACTTCAGGCAGTACCGAGGGATAATAGAGCTGGAGAAGCAGAAGTTTGTCTTGAAAAATATCATCCATAGATCAGTGTGAAAAAAGAGTAATCTCCTTTGATCTGATGATCAGGCCCGTAGAGCACGAGCCATTGATATGATTCGAGTCGCGCAATCAGGCAGACAACAGTAGTTTGATGCAACGAATCCATTTGCGCATGTGTGCATGCAAAACTTCCTGGCAAACAAACGAATCTCAAATTTTCTTCACTTCACAGACACACTTGAACTTCTCCACATATCCATCAAAATAAAAGACAGAGAAGCAAAAGGGGTGATTAATCAGTGTTTTCAAGAAACCACTGATTCAGTCCCAACGACATAAAATCGGTCAATTACACTCATTTAAATCATGTCTAAACCTGTGGCTGAACTGGAGCCAAAACAGGCCGAGGCTTCTAACACCAATTTGCCAATTACCGAAGAGCCTAAGCCTGCTTCGATGGACATGCCACGCGGTTCAGGAGACGATAGAGAAACCATAGAAACATACGCAGATGATGCTAGTGGATATCAGCGAGAGACCAACGAGTGCTCTGAATTCTGCATTGATTTGTTCCTGTGCTTTGGTGCTTGCGAAGTTTGCTGTCCACTGACAGGCGAAGGTTGCTTGTCTACCACTGCTGCGTTTTTGGGTGGCCTTTGTGTTGGTTGTCTCAAGTGTTAATATTTTACTATCGGTAATTTACTTGCTGTGGCAATGTTATTTGACACTGTATATGTGCAATAGCAGTGCGTTCATATCGATGTTCTTTTGGTTTTCTTAAAAAAAAAAAAATAAAAAAAAAAAGATCTTTCTGAACGTTTTTCACTGGAGTCTAGTATGCGAGACCAGTCGCGTATCTTGGTTGAACATCAAATGCCCCGGCAACTTTTGATTCCCCTATTTTTTCTGTTCTTCACCTTAGCGTTGCACTGAATAATAAAATTCTTTAGATGAAAGAAAAAACCTTTTCATGAGAAATTTCGTGGTCTTCCGTACTTAGAGATTCATAAAGTCATATTTTGTTCAGGTTCCTCCAGTCGTTTCGGTGTAAAGCCGGCCGCGAGTTTCTACCAAAGCCTCTTGCAGACGCTTGTTTCTGCACAAAACTAATTTGTAGCTTTTGCAACCATTGTGTAATTCCAACAAAATCCTTTCATAAGAAACATGGATGTCCCCAATCCCAATACGGTCGATTCTGCGGGTAATACCCCGTCTACTAAAAGAGATGCAGTCGCTAGGTTATTCCGTTTGGGAAGTCCACAAAATCTGAACTCGATTCTTGGAAACCTAAGTCGTTCCAGATCTCAGCAAACTTCTTCACCACAAACAGCAGAATTCAGTGATTGTAAAGAAGTACTTCTGGTTTCTATAAAAAACCCGTATACACTAGATTCTGCCGCTCAAAACAATGAGGACTCCTCCGACAAGTTGTTAGATCTTCGGGTGCAACAAGATTCCCCAAATTGGAATACCGACCCCCCTTTTGCTGTGTTGAAAGAATTTCCAGATCAAATTTCATTGAACAGCACAAATATTAGTGAGCATAATATTCATGGCATCTTAGCTTCACTTAAGAGTCAAGATTCAATTGGCGAGCCGCCCCCGAAGATAAGAAGGGAAACATTTTCCTACACAGATAGTGAGTATTTTCAATTTGCCGAACCACATAACCTTCATCCACCAGAAGAGAGGTCTGTAAAAGATTCTCACTCTAGTGGAGAGCTTCATCAATCTGGATCTTCAGTGCAAGTAAGTATGGGCGAGGATACAGATAGTGACAAAGATAGAACGCCCAAGCGAAGATCAAACTCGTCTTTGAAGATTTTAATTGGGGTTCTTTGCATGTCTCTCGTGATCTCATTATATTTTGCGTTATTTGGGTCCCCTGTTTCCTTTCGGAATTTCTTCAATTCTTTAACGGATGAACGTAAACAAGAGTTATCAAATGAGCTAAGATTGAGATACTTGAAATCACCAGACCCCTTAGATAGTGCGTTATCGAAGAGCCCAAAACAGCACTTGAAGCCATTTGTCGGAGTTACATACTCTCCAGATCGTTCATATGAACCATCTTGTGGCTTTTCAAAAGAGGATGCCATTCGCGATATAGCACTACTTTCAACCGTCACACTGAAGATTAAAACGTATGGTACACAATGCAACCAGACTGAACACATTTTACATGCTATCCATATACTTGGCCTTGATACGAAAGTTGCCATGGGCGTCTGGATAAGTGGGAATGAAGTCGAGAATCAAATTCAAATGTCCAAGGCAAAGAATATTTTGCTAACGCATCCACATATTAACCCCATTGAATATATATTTGTGGGAAATGAAGTACTTCGCCGTGCAGACCTCAGTGAAGATTCCTTAATTTCTTATATCCAAGAAATGGAAAGCTTCTTACACGAGAACGGCATAAATATACTGGTTGGTACTTCTGAATTTCCTTCTTTTGTCACCCAAAGTTTGGTAGATTCTTGCGATATTGTTGGGTTCACTATTCAGCCTTTCTTAGCGGGTGTTCCTTCTACATATGCCGCACAATGGTGCTTGGATCGGTTCTATGGTTTAAAAGAACGATTCCATAATTCAAGAACAAACTTCACCATAACTGAAGTAGGGTGGCCTTCTGGCGGTGGTGAATTCATGAAAGCAAAAGCTTCACCTTCAGACTACCAAACATTCATAACTTCTTGGGTCGAGAATACGGCTAAAAGACTCCCTGGTGATTGGTTTTTGTTCGAGGCTTTTAATGAGCCCTGGAAAATTAGATTCAACAGGGCCCCGGATACATGGGAAGCAGAATGGGGAATTTTTAATGAAGAAATGAGGCTAAAGCCGGATGTTCGTATTATTACTGATAATCAGAGGTAGTATATCTTATATAAAAGCCAAAGGTAAAACCAACTGAAGCATCCAAAGGAGACAGTCGTGTTAGCAATTGTCCACAAGTCCGGATATTGCAAAGGGGGCACAACAAAGAAATCCAAGGCATGAACCATCAAAACAGCCAAATATGACATCACAATCACAATCTTGAATAATAAGCTTTGATTCAGGGGTACGACTAGCGACTTCCAATTCTTCATCCGAAACCCACTAAGAAGCCAATTCACCAAAAGTATACACAAGACATATTGCAAAGAAAGTCCATCCCTCTTCAAAAGTGGATAAAGACTAAACGCAGAAATATTATTGATCCATTGGATTGCAGAAACAGCAGACGAGTTTGAAGAGAGAAGCAAAAATGTAGAGGGGATCAATGGAACCAACACCGTCTTTTCATGGACTTGAAACAGAAATAGGAAAAACGCCCATGCAGTTGCACTGAATCCACAAATAACCAACTCTGGTGGTGTATTTTGTCTCCTGATGTTCTTCCAGAATGTCATTGCACACGGTGGGAAAATAGCAAGCAAAGTTAAAGCAAGTGAAATTGCCTTGAGTTCACTAGCACTAAATCTGGTTGCATACTTGACCACGATATTAGATGTACACCAGAAGTTGGCAACCTTGTCCTCAAAAAGCCCCCTCTCGAAAGGGAACATTCGTATCAAAATCTGCGATATGTAATCAAATGCATCAGATAACGAGCGAGCTGAGACCAAGAACGGAGAAAGAATTGCAAGGGTTGTTATAACCACAGTCAAGCCTACCATAACGAGTTTTGCAAATTGAAAGGAAGCAATTGTTGATGCGATCGTTTTCTTTGGAGTGAAAAGTTTGGATAAAATGAACGCAAAGATGAACGGGCTATAGTAAAGAGCCATTTGTTTGAATAAAATGGAGCACATGAACCATATAGATGCTAGGACAAGATTACCTTTCAAGAGCTCCACGACAGAGAAAAGAAAGAGACCAAGCATCACGGAGTTGTACTGGAAATGTCCATTGTCGATGAGGATCAAACATGGCTGGCAAAATATTAAAACGAGGACAACAATCTGATGAATCCTTGTCATGTTTTCTCTTTTGCCACCCAAATAAGACGTTAGCTGCATCACAGCCGGGACATAAATGATTAATTCACTGATTAAGCATGATATCCTCATGAATGTTTTTAGTTGGGGATTTTCAAGACCTCTGGAAAGCCCCAATGCAAACCACGAAGGATTGATAAAGGAGCCAATCTTTCCAAAAAACCACAGATGATAAGCTGTAAGAGGTGGATAGTCAAGACCCCAATATTGCAAATCAAAGAAATACCACGTGGTGACCGGAAGATGAATAGTCAACTCCATCCAGTGACGTTGTGCCTCAAAATCACCATTGATTGGCTTCTCTCCTTGGCCCGAAAACAGCCCTAGCCCAACAGCTGCCTTCAAAAGCACCATACTCAATACCAACACGTATCGAGCAGCCCATTGGTCTTGAGGCCTCTCAAACACTTGCAAAAGGTCATATAGTGGAGAGTCTGTAAATGGGTTGGACTTTTTCAAAGAAGATATGTTGTTGGATTTAAGTTTCAGGCCAAGATTTCCAAAATCCGGATTTTTGGCATCTTTGGCATCCTTAGGTTTTGTTTGTGCTAGTTTACCCATCGAAACACGACTTGAGAACAAGTTTGAGTGTTGGACATACGTGTTAGTCTACGTTCAAAACAAAGTCACGTGATCATCACATTTTCCTTCGTGAAAGTTTCAATTTGAGAGATTTTGACCCCTAACCTAATCGTTAGTGTTGGATAGGTATTTAATTGGGTGAACTGAGTATTTTTATCGCAAAATATAATTGTTTTCGTATCTCATAGGTTTTCAGCACTCTCTAGCAATATATATCCCGTAATTCTAATTTCTTTGTTGTGTAAAGGCCCGGGGGGTGCCCTGGGCCTAATACCATGAGAGCCTCTAGCTAGGCTCTGCCGAGCTCCTAGGGGTTCTCTACAGATAGTAAGACTTTGAAAGGTGGTTCCGTTTGCGCTAGTGTTGAGAGCACGAAACTTACGTCCACCTGAGTGTATTATAAAGCATAGTAAAAGGGTTGGCCGCCCAAACGT
>JAJMHT010000035.1:0-128735 GCA_030583145.1 Metschnikowia vanudenii | reverse complement strand
GGGGCATGTTGAGGAGGGGCATGTTGAGGAGGGGCATGTTGAGGAGGGGCATGTTGAGGAGGGGCATGTTGAGGAGGGGCATGTTGAGGAGGGGCATGTTGAGGAGGGGCATGTTGAGGAGGGGCATGTTGAGGAGGGGCATGTTGAGGAGGGGCATGTTGAGGAGGGGCATGTTGAGGAGGGGCATGTTGAGGAGGGGAATGTTGAGGAGGGGCATGTTGAGGAGGGGCATGTTGACGATGAAACTGTCGAGGAACCTGCTGATGATGGGCCTTTTGGGGAATCTGTTGATGCGGGGCCTGTTGATGATGAGCTTGTTGACGAGGAATCAGCTGATGATGAAACTGTTGGGGAGTCTCCAAATTGTTCAACCTTGAATTTACAGCCACGGGGGCTCTATCAGTTCTTGTCCTTTTTTCTTCCCTTGGGCCAAAATTAGTATGAGAGAGCGTAGCATTAGAGGCTGCGGGGATATCTTTCATCTTCATAGAGCGCTGCTTTCCTTGAGGAACACTTTGAATTGCCAGCGCAACGTCAACGGTAAGTGGGATTCGAAAACTCTTTTGGAACTGTTGATTTTCCAGAGGATTATTTGAAATTGGCGCCACGTGTGGTTCATCAGAATTCAGAGGCTGATTCTCAACTCGAGGTGAATTTTCATTGTCCACTGGAGGATTTGGATCCACCAGGATTTCATCAATGTTGAGAGAACGATACTTATCATGGGGAGTATCCTTAACAGGAGGCGTTGCGGTGTGGTAATCCTTTGAAGACTTCAGCTCGCTTTGAGAGAAGCTTTTCATAGCCAGAAGAGCGCTGGAAACAACAGGGATTTCAAAAATCTTTGAAGACCGTTTCTCACCTTGCACCACATTCTTGTGTGTAGTCGCATCTGAACTCAATGGAACCCCATCAATTTTTGGACTCGGAAGAGTCTGGTCGGTGGAGATAGATGGTCTTGGTTCGGTGGTCGAGGTAGATGGTCTCTGTTCATAAGTGGAGATTGATGGTCTTGGTTCAGCAGAGCCAAAGCTGGATTCACCGATGCTTCCCTTTCTCTTATTACGCTTAAACAAAGAGAACAGACTCTTCTCGCGCTTTTTTGCCTCCTTTTCCTCCTGTTTAATTTGCTTTTCTGCAGCCTTTAAGCGTTCGGCTTGCCTCTTCTCTTCTTCTTTCATTTGCCTCTTCTCTTCCTTTGCGCGCTCTTTTCTTGATAAGTGAGGCTCCTCACCCGCGTCTCTTAAAGAGCGGATGGAGAAATCTTTGTGATGGTTGGTGTAGATATAGTTTTTGTTGACGCCCGATGCCTCCGCTTTGCTCAACTTCTCATCGTGTTTCAACTTTTTCTCCGACTTCTTTTCGGCAAACTGTTCAATGTCTCCGTTTCTGGGACTATGATGTACTGGATTGGCAGAGGATTGCCCCACCTCAGGACGGGGCGATCCATATACCTTTTCAGTGGCCACCTTTAATGCCATATTGTAGAGATCAACATTATTCTGTAGGGCCTGTTTTTTCTTGTGCTTTTCGTCGTTGGCGATTTCCTGGTAGTTTTCAGAGTAGGTCTCATATGGAATAGTCTCTACCGTGTCCAAAAACTTGATGGAATTGCCACCGGATGCCAATGATGCGAGACGGTGGTTGGGCTCAATTTCTGGGGCTGACTGTAACTTCAATGATGACGGGTGCGTTGCATCATGGCGATGTTGTGGCTTTCTGTTATCGTCATGCACTGATTTGGAGGCCTGGGCATCGTAAGAGTCGTCAAAAGTACCATTTTTTGCGGCAGAGACGGCAGCGGTAGCATTGGCAGCACTCGAACTGCTTTTCAAGATAGACTTGAGTTTCCGAGGCGACTGCGAGCTGGTCAAAGAGTTGGATCTAAAGTCAGTACGACCTGGCGAATTCAAAACAGATTTTTGGGGCTCTTCAAGACGAATTTCCGTGTTTGGAGAGTCTTTGCGGTCTGGACTTGTACTTCCAGGATTTTGGGGTGTAGTAACTGCATTGTCCAGATTCTGGGGGCTAGAAACAGCCTTCTCAAGTACTGGTGGGCCAGAAATAGCATTAGAAGGGTTTAGTGGGCTTCCGACATTAGCAGGTTTCTCCAGAACATGATCTAGGTAAGTATAGTCAAAATCCAGGTAGTCCTCCTCGATCTTGTTCAAGTTGTACGCATTTGCATGAGCATGGCCTCCCAAGGGGCCTTGGAGAGAGTTTGCCCTTGACCCAGCACGGGAGTTCGCTCTTGAGCCGGAACGAGAGATGTTGGTAGTCTTTGTTTCGATGATATTGGACCCATCCGGCAACTGGCGGATTGTTTCCATAGTGATTGAGCGAGTACGGCCCTGGGCATCGACGACTTTTGTAGTTTTCGTCGTGATGATCATGTCTTCGTCCTGGTTGTCTTCAATGAGCTCATCATCCTCTTCAGGGAATACCAGCTGTGCCATGAAGTTTCTGCGGGGTCCCAGACGCACAGATCCAGCAAGTGAGTTTGATCTCAAGCTCAGTGCTCGCTGCAGCTGGTGGGGGCCTGCCATATACGATGGTTTTGGCGTATATGTGTACGATTGCATGGAGTTTGCACGCTGGTATCCACCGAGCGAGTTGGAGCGGTAGCTGGGTTTTGTTTGGGTAGGCCTTGTATGGGTAGGTCTTGATTGTGAGGTATTTGCCCGTTGTGGACCGGAAGAAGTTTGCTGTTTTTGGTGCATCTGGAGTGCAGCCATAGCGGCTTGGCTAGCACTGGAAAGCGATTGAGCCCTCTGAGCATTTTGTGCTGCAGGCGACTGTGTATGTCTGTTATACTCATCCGCATACTTGGCGAAGCCATGGTACTCCTGAGTTTTTCTCTTTGAAAATAACCCCATTGTTTATTGGTAGAATGGTTTCGGCAAGAAAATTGGTGGTGGTTTTAGATGGGGATTTTGGGGTGCGACTCTATCACTAGGTGATAATCGGAGAATAATCTGTGAACGATGAACACAGTTAGTTTCGAATTCACAAGCTGTTGCTCAAAAAAAGAAGTAAATTATTGCAATTGAAAGAAAAACAATTCGGAAAAAAACAATTACTGGGAAATAGCTTCAGTGGAATGTGTGTTTTTTTTGACCTTTTTTTCCTGTCGTTTCCAGAAGCAATGTGCTGTTGCGGATGTCTATTGATGGCCGTCGACTGCACAGAACCCACCAAGTCACTGATTGCGAGCCCTGCCATTCATTCACCGAAAAATGGAACTCGGGGAAGGAAGGTGAACGCCTGTGAGCGGACCAATACGCCGTACGTAAGTCTGGGCCGTCGTGCAAAAGTACACAGATTAATTTAAGGAAAGTGGAACAGTGAGGAATAAGCCGATATAGTCCCCCGATCTTCTATAATTTTAAATCAGAGAACTCACGAAATTCAAGAAATATTTGAAAAAAAAAAATGGAAACCCCCGTTGTTTATCGGAGTTCTGCAAGCAATAATTAGTGTTGTTTTTTGTTTGACCTATTCTGGCTGAGCGTAAATTTGCCTGCCTGTGCGGCATACGCCGAACTGCGCGGTGCCACAAGCTTGCTGTCTTGGGTTGCTAAGCTTGAGCATCTCTGCTTTGCTTGAGTTCTCCAAGTGGTTCTGAGAGTTCGCATGAACTTCAAGGCCAAAGTTTTTTTCGTTTTTCGTATTTTTTTTTTACTTTTTTCTGATTTTTCTTTCTTCTTTGGGACATTTGGAGTTTGTTTTTGGAAAATTTACGAACGGTTTACAGGGCAGTTTCTACACCGTTTTTGAGAGACGTACTGGTGCATTAAAGACAACTAATGGAGGTTTGGTCCAGCGATATATTTTTTGTTCTTGCACTGGGGCCTAGGCCAGGAGTTCTCCTCTTGGGGGTGGGGTGGGGAGGGGCGGATCTTGCATTAGTAGAACCCCCTTTTGCCGGTGCGGCAGAAGCATCCATTATGAGCCCACTGTGACCGCTTTAAATTCAGAATCTCAAACATTTGTTGATTTGAGGAATGATGCAATGGGGAATACCCCAAAAAAGTGTTCAAGTTAGTCTTTATTGTTGATTTAACCCACTGCGCTATTTTATTTTCCACTTGTGTTTTATTCATGTTAGTTAGCCATGGCTCTCAATTTAACGAATGGGTACACGCATTGGCCACATGCAACCGAAGGTCGAAAAGAGTTCGCAATCTCACCAAGAAAGCCGTCACTTTTTCTTAACAAAGCTGGGGTGTTAAAATTGTACCGTCTGATTTTGTGCCAATATATAAAAGAATTATAGTAAGGCCAGTTTTAAAGATGTTAATTTGTTGGATTTGGAATTTGCTTTTAAATGGTGTACGGGCTGAAAAGCTGCTTCAACCCATAGGAAACACTTTCCCATGGCTTGTCATGAAAGTAAGTTCTACGAAGCACGCCTCGATGGAATACCTAAATTTTTTTAGTCACACAATATTTTTTCATCTTCACAAGATTTTGTGAGGTTTCAAGATATATTTATCTTCATTTGGCCGTGGCTACATATAGGATAAATAATCGAAGGATCCCCCAAGGATTTAAATTGAACACTTGCGTGATTGAAAAAACAAAACAAAACAACCTTTCAGAATAATCAAGGGGTAAATGATTTAACAGCCGTAATTCTTAATAAGCGGACTATCTTATCGGATGCCCTCTAAATAATATAGCGCTTTCCTATGTGTGGAATCAAACTAAACAAAAAGTTTAGAAGTAAAGGTTTATAGAATTATTAATGTAATATTTGTGTAAAATATTCTGAAGAGACGGCTACTTAGTTTGGTAGTTGATTGAAAGTTGGTGAATTCTTTGAATTTCATGAATATATATTTATAATCTTGGTTGTTGTAATCTGGGATGCACGGATGTCTTATATTCGTAATGCTTTCTAATCATTTTACTAATTGGCTTAGCTGATAAGACTACTCCCCGAAGCATATAATGAGGCCAAATTCTTGTCGAAAAGACCCCCCAAAAAACATTATTATAAGAAATTAAAAATCAGAAATCTTCCTGTGTTATAAAAAGCATTACTGAGGTATTTGTGATTATTATTATATTTCGCCTCTTTTTGCTTTTACACATCTTGGAACTTTTGTTGATTTTTCTGCGACAGCGTCCACTTATGCTGGTGAGCCTACTCGGTAAAGTATTGGCGGTTGTTACTATTGCATACATGGCATTCAGAATGCGCGCTGCTCTTTCTTCAGAATTTGCGAGGGTTGCAAAAAAGCCTGTTGCGGGGCCAAGTTCGGCTGCCAGCACCATTGCGAACCCGTCACCATTGCCTACTCTCTTCGTGTCACATGGTGGCCCCACGTTTCTCTATGAAAACGATGATTTCGGAAATAAGGGCGCATGGCGGACAGTACGTAAGCTCGGCAAGACCATAACCGACATTTGGCAGCCCGACTATATCGTTGTGGTTTCGGCACACTGGCAACTGACGGGTTCAAACTCGATTGAAGTGGCTGTGCCTCCGAAACGCAATGCTTTTAATGTAGATGGCCAGACACCCATAAAAGCACCGACAGATTGGGCGGAAAACCCATTGATCTACGATTTCTACGGGTTCCCGGACCATATGTACAATGAGAAGTTTCGGACGTGGAACTCAAGGTCGATATCTAAGATGATCACCGTTCACCTTGAACTGGCTGGTTTCCATGCTAAGATGACTGAAAGGGGGCTCGACCACGGAGTGTGGGTACCTTTGAAAGTTGCCTTTCCTCAAGCAGAGGATAATACTATGGCTTTGCCGAATACACCACTCATCCAGGTACTGCTTACGGGAGTCGAGAGCGATTTCGTTACACATGCTCGCTTAGGGGAGGCACTTGCTCATTTCCAGAATAACATGATCTGGGACCCTGAACAGGAACGCCATTTGCGTGGCTTGGTTATCTGTTCGGGGATGTCCGTGCACAATTTACGGGATCTCGGCGTGGCCGTGCACTCAGGGAAGAAGGCGTTGCCATATGTTAGCGAGTTTGGTCGTCTTGTGTCGCAAGCAGTTCAGACTGGTTCCCAAACATTGCTGCTGCTTAACAAGATGAAGACAAACTATGCCCCTCTTCTTCGCAAGGCGCATCCTACTCTTGAGCATTTTGTTCCACTTGTTGTGGCCGCAGGCATCAACAATGCCAGCAACAATAGAGCGGTGCTGGAGCTCTATAATGACGAGCAGCTCAGCCTTGGATGGGGCACTTTTCAGTTTGGAGAGTACTCCGAAAAAGTAAATTCCTAAATTTTTTCTTATAAATGCAGGGTGAGTTATTTAGTCAACGCCCATGTTATTTGCTCCCATTAATAAATGAAAACTAAATGAAAGCAACGGGGTTTTCCTTCAGATGGCTTGTCTTAAAAATTAATAAGATAAAATGGACTTTCAAGATCAGTGGATGCAGCTTACTATAAAAAACTCAGAATATTTAGCCATACTTTCAAGCACTCGGCAAAAGACTTGGTTGCTTCAGTAACAAGTAAATGTCACGATAAGGTTGCTATTGAAGAAAACAAGTGCCATAACATTTTAATTCATACTTATGAAATTAAGAGAAATTCCGCGAGAATCAAAGATAAAGACCAAGGAACATAACAAAAGTATGATGAATAGATAAGTAATAGTACTCCAGGAAAGGCAGTTCGCCATAGTTTATGTATGCTTCACTCTTAAAATTCATGCGAATAATTCCAACTACAAAATGTTTTTTTTTCTGCTGAATGTCTTCATGCCTTCATGTTTTTTTTTTCTTCTTCTTATTTCTGGCTATACATCCATTGTAACATAAGCCCCGAGTTCTGGCCTCTAGGACACAGTCCTCTTATAGTACACTTCTTCACTTCAACAACGTCTTGACAGCCTCCTCGATAGCCTTCTCATCTAAGCCATCCAAGCTGTTCTTAACCTCTCTTCCCTTCTCAAATCTAGCAGTTATGCTAGGGGGCACACCATATGCTTCCCTGATCAAAACTGGAATTTGGTAGTTGGTGGACGATTTAATGGAAGGGTAGTTTTTCGTCAAAAAGCTTCTCAAAGGCGCCGAGGCACTGCCGCCCTGCGACAAGTGAAACCTCAATTCTTTTACAGCAGTAGAAATTGCAAATTTGGCCGACATTTTTGTTGGAGGTCTTGAGGAGATGGGTTTGATGGTTGGCTAATGCAGTAATGGGTCACTTTTGACTGGCTGAGGAAAACGTCGCGACGTGGGTCCGATCACGTGATCTAGATCCAAGCTTTATTAAACTAGCGACATTCATGTTTTGCCAGAATATACAAAGGAACAAAGTTTAACCATAAGATTTTTTGAATGGTTTAAAAAGATATTTCCAAATTTTTAGCCTTTAATTAAGGGGCGGAATGCTTGGAAATTTGGCATGGCCGTATGCTCTGGGTAGTCATGAATCATATGGACGCAGCACAAGCAGGCGAGTGTTTCTTCTTTTTATCGTTGTTTGGGCCTTTACCAGGTTGGTTTCTTCCTTTTTGATTTTCTTCTCATTAAAGATCCTTTAAAAATCCAAATAATAACAATTTCCTACCTTTACTTGTTTTTTTGCTTTAATTTGCTTTCTCATGGGACATGTGTCCCGAATCCAAACTGCCATCTAATTTCTTTCCACCGCACCTGGTCACGTGAGGCCATCCCATCTCGCAAAAAAACCCATCGCATGAGATCATATAGATTTATTACTAGCCCTTGAGACTTTTAGTAACTCATTAAAAACACAGACTATTTTTCTCTGAAATGTCTGAAAACAACCCCGATGGTGGGATGTCGATAGACGTTCTTATAATGGAAGATAAACTTGCAAAGATTCGCACGCAAGTCAACTCAAAGCTTGATAACCAGAAGAGTCTTGCCCTCATCTTATCTGCCGTGGAGGAGAACATTGATGAACAAAAAAACGAGAAAACGCCGGTGGCATACTTCGTTTCTTTCCTTGCATTGTTGGACCAAGCTGTTGTGAATGATAAAGTCGCTGAAGTAAGCGTGGCTACCGCTGCCGCCTACTTTTTGGACTTGGTCCTGCCTTTCACTCCCAAGGCCCTTTTGAAGCAGAAGTTTGCTACGATCTTGACGAAATTGGCCCCAGTTTTGACCAGCCCTGGTGCAGATGCATCACTTGTGAAGTCTTCTATTGGTGCTTTGGAGACACTTTTGCTCGCACAAGACAATCAGCAATGGCTCTCGACCGGAAATGTGTCGCCCAAGAGAGCATTGGTGGGAATGTTGGAGTTATCCTTCGACCCTCGTCCTAAGGTCAGAAAGCGGGCCCAAGAAGCTGTCCAAAAGATCTTATCGAATCCTCCACCTTCACCTTCGCCTTTGCACAACTCTGCGGGTTTATGTGCCGACTTGGCATTACAGAAATTGGTGTCTTTGATCGAGTCCGCACCCAAATCTAAGAAACACAGCACCAACAAAGAGTCTAACTCTGCAATTATCCACACGTTGCAATTAATCACTGCGATTACTTCCGCCAATGCATGGCCCGCAGACAAGGTCGACTCCCTTTGTGACATCTTGCTTGATGTTTCAAGAACTTCCGACCAGTACATGGTCTCCTCCGCTTTCTCTGCATTTGATGGCTTATTTTCTTCCATGTCTCACGAAATTGACGTCGACAGATTTACCAGAGTTTTGGATATTATCTTTGACTTGAAGCCCCCTGTGGATGACACACATTTGGCAGCAGCATGGCTCGCAGTGGTTGCCAATGGTTTCCAGTCGTTTGCCAAGTTACTGCCTGAGATTTGCTTGGGCAAGATCCAAAAAATAGTTCCTTCTATTTCAGACTTTCTTGCATCCGAAACAAAGGATATCTACATCTCAGCTTCACAGTGTTTGATTGCCATAATCAGTGAGAGTATTCCTGATAACTTCTTGCTCCAACCTTCTCAGACTAACGGAATTACTCCTGAAATATACGAGAACGTCGACGAGGTGATCACTTTCCTTGCTGAGTTCATTGAAAAGGAGTTGCTCTCCATTAAATACCAGCACGCCACCAAGGAGATCTTGGAAGTGGCCACTGCGGCCGTGACCAAGCTCAGAACCAGATCAAACCCAGACTTCATTGCCATTCTCGAAGTTGTAGGCCAATGGAGATCGAATGAAGTTGAAAACTTCCCCCATAATAAGGAAGCTGAAGATTTTATCTCAGCTTGTGTATCTACAATGGGTCCAGAAGTGGTCTTGAGCAGCCTTCCCCTTAACCTTACTGCATCAAAGAAAAACGAACCAGGAAGAGCCTGGTTGTTGCCGATTTTGAGAGACAATGTGCGTTTTGCCAGCTTGTCATACTACCAACAGAATATTCTTCCTCTTGTTGAGTTCTTTGGGGAGAAAATCAACGCCGCTACAAACAAGGATTCCATGCACATCAAGATCTTCCAGACAATCGTGGACCAAGTCTGGGACTTGCTTCCTCACTTCAGTGATTTGCCTAAGGACTTACCCACTGCTTTCACAGACGAGTTCGCTGCTAGCTTGGCCGACCTCCTCTATTCTAACGTAGAATTGCGTGTTGTTATTTGTAACGCTTTGAGGTTGATGGTCGAGTCTAACCTTGCATATGCTGGTGGTGCATTGGCTGACGATCAGCTTATTCAAGAGGAGTTCCCCATCGAAAGGGCCAACGAGAATGTGGCATACTTGGCAAGCAAGGCATCCAACATCTTGTCTGTACTTTTCAACGTTTTCTCCTCCACTTTACCGGAAACCAGGAGTTTTGTTGTGGAAACTATTAATGTTTACTTACAAATTATCCCCAAGGCTGATTTGGAGGTCACCTTCGATAAGGTGTGTGGGTTGTTGAAGAAGGCTTTGGAAGATGAGGCCACTGAGACAGAGACACCTAAGAAGACTGACCCTCCTCGTCTCAGTGTCACTATGATGGATCTTGTTGTTGCGATGGCCAAGTACGTTCCTGCGACTTCTTACAATGCACTTTTTGCGATATTTTCCAGTACAGTGACCATGAGCCAGAACGCTATGATGCAAAAGAGAGCTTTCAGAATCATCACTAAGTTGAGTGAAGCCGAGTTTGGAGAACAGGCCATCTTAAACTTTATCAGTGAAATCGAACGGGTGTTTGTGGAGACCACTAACTCGACCCACACTTCCGCCAGAGCATCGAGGTTGGCTGCAATGCAGTACCTCATCAAGGTATTGCCAGAGTCCGACTTGCACTTCATTCCTTCTATTCTTCAAGAGGTGATCATGTCCACCAAAGACGTGAACGAGAGATCCAGAGAAGCCGCATACGGACTTCTTATCCAAATGGGTCGTAAGATGCAAGAAGGTGGAGTGGTGCAGAACGGCAAGGTCGCTGGGTTTGACCCCGAGACTCCTCCTTCCGAGGCCAGCTTGACCAACTTCTTCACCATGGTCAGTGCTGGTTTGGCTGCTCAGTCCACCCACATGATCTCGGCCTCGATCACCGCCATTTCGTGTATAGTGTACGAGTTCAAGGATGAATTGCCACAAGATGTGCTCATCGAGCTTGCATCCACGGTTGAATTGTTCTTGACGCACAACTCGAGAGAAATCGCCAAGTCGGCCATCGGCTTTGTCAAGGTCGAGGTCTTGTCGCTCCCCGAGGAATTCATCCGCGCAAACTTGAACGAGATGTTGGGCAAGTTGATGAGATGGTCTCACGAGCA
The DNA here is from genome assembly GCA_030583145.1 of Metschnikowia vanudenii. NCBI lineage: Eukaryota > Fungi > Ascomycota > Pichiomycetes > Serinales > Metschnikowiaceae > Metschnikowia > Metschnikowia vanudenii. The sequence goes on along the minus strand of JAJMHT010000035.1, from coordinate 118,054 downwards.
TAAGAATCATTTCAAATCAAAGGTCAAGCACATTGTGGAGAGGCTCATCCGTAAGTTCGGTATCGATGCGGTTGAACAGGCAATCCCCGAAGAGGACCGTAAGTTGGTTGCCAACATTAAGAAGACCAAGGCCAGAGCAAAGAAGAGAGATGCTGAGGAGGAGACCGATGGAAAGACCGATGGAAATACCGAAGGAAAGTCCACGAAGAAGTTCATGTCTGCATATGAGGAGGCTGTCTACGACTCCGACTCTGATGATTCCGAGGACGAGGCCGAAGCTGCACCATCTAAAAGTTCCAGAAATAAGGCCAGTGATAAGTTTATTTTAGACACCGGTGATGAGCCTTTGAACTTGTTGGACCGCCAGACACTCGCACATATCTCGTCGTCGAAGCCAAAGAAGTTTACGAAAAAGGATGTTGAGAAACATAATGTCGAAATGAAGAACGGAAAGATAGTGTTTAAGGACATGGTCAAGGCGAATGACGACCCATTGGCCAACCTGGGCTCTGGTATTGATGCCTACTTGGACGCCGTTAAGCAAGCACCTGTCAGAGGCCAGAAAAATAAGTTGAAGTTCAAGAAGTCCAAGGATGAAGACGACTGGTCCGACTCCGAAGACGAAAAGCCAGTAGCACGCTCAGCACAGAAGGGAAAGTTCTCCAAGAAGGGAGGTGTTTCCAAACCCAAGCAGAAGTTTAAAGCAAGAAAGAAGCTTTAGTCTATAGAATGTTCATCTATGGTTGTACAATTAGCAAAATCAGTTAAAACAAGAATAAAAAAAAAAGTAAAAGGAGACAGACAATTGGGTTCATGTAGCTAAGCACCCTCTTATTTACTTATTAATTTTTTTTTTTCTCTTGTTTCAGTTTCTCAGAACAATATCCTCCACGTTTAAGGAGGAGTTTTTGCACCCATGAGCTGTGTGCGAAAAGAGACCCTAGCTGCAGTACCAACATAGACCGGAAAAAAAAACCGTGAGCTTCAAAGAACACCTTTGGAAGGTAGATTCCAACATCTCTCCTAAAACACAGACACCCAGAATACATTATGTCTGCGAAAACAACCCCTATAAAGATCAGATTGGCCAGGTTCGGAAGAAAACACCAGCCCGTATACAACATCGTGGTTGCACGGATCCGGTCTGCCAGAAATGCGTTGCCCATTGAGGTCATAGGTACTTACAATCCCATCACTGTGCCTTTGACACCGGATGAGAAAGCTTCTAACGTCAAACCATACAAGCACATCGAGTTGGATTTCCACAGAGCTAAGTACTGGCTCGGAGTGGGTGCGTCGACGAGCGACCGTGTGTCGTTTTTGTTCAAAAGAGCCGGGTTGCTCCCGGAACTGTGGCCAAAAGAAGACAAGCTTTCACAGGTCATCAGCAAACGTGTATCACAAGGTCCAAAGGTCGAAACCGAAGAGAAAAAGGACTTTTTCAGACCCAGAGACTAAGGAATCGTGGCTTGTACGCACAACATTTTTCATTTCGAAACGCAACGAAAACTTCCGCATGTATATATAAATACCAATCACATAATCAATCAAAACCAGAACACAAAGACAAGAAAATATAATCCCTGATTTGCCCAAATACAGAAGATCTTATCCATATACATGCTTGTGCCAAGGCAAATACTTGCACTTCAAACACTTGTGCTCCTTGAATGTGACCTTGTTCACTCTGTACTTTTCCTCTATCAGCGACCTTAAATCTCGTAGTTCGTAGGCGACCTGTTCATTTAGCTGAAAGATCTTTCGGGATTTAGGAAGTGGACTCTTGATATTGGGCAGCTTGCTACAAAGTTGGTTGCCTGCAAACTCCTGGTAGGGCCCTCTCTTTTCGTATTCTGCAGAGTTTTCGTTCGCACCCAATTCCGGACTTGATTCTGAATCTTGAACAATCGTTGGCGAGAAGAAGTTGACAAAGTCCGGGGTTGCTGGTGGTGGATGGTCCTGTGGGCAATCACAAGCCCTTGCAACTCGATCGTCGACGATTCTCCGCACAACCGTAGACTCTTGTCCCGTTTCATTGCTGTACCAGCGTTCAAGAATGAGGCCTTCTTCATAGATATCGTTGTACAAGTCCACAAATATCTGGAGGTAGTTGACCGCCTGAAGTGAAGTGCACCAATTCAGTTTGCTAAATGGGTTGATCTGAATCATCTGGAAAAAAGGTGACTGAAGTTCCTCTTTTTGGCGATCAAAAAGGGCAGTGTTTTCTTGGAGCCGACAAAACTTATCGATTCGAGCAAAGTGCGATAAGAACTCCTCGAAGTACTCCAACTCAAGAAGTGAGAATGTGTCAGACTGAAGCATACTTTCGAAGTAACAGAAGAGATTTACCGTGGGTACACAATTGTTGATGACAATCAAATTGATTTTGGCAAGATAGTTCATTATATCTGTGGCCTCATCCTTGAATAGTTTCTTCGGTGTGTTGTTCACCGAGGAGGAGGAAGATGGTTCTTCAGCGTCGGTTTCATGAAGAAGTGGGAAACATAAGATGTAAGCATGTAATTCCTTGGTTGCCTCCAAGATATCTTCTATCTTGAAAGATGACATGAGTCCTTCTGCCGAAATTGATGATGTTCCCGAAAGTGAGTCTGGAATCTTAAGTGGGTTGGTGAACGAGTACATGAGCAATACCACGTCATGTATTGCTTTGACAAGGAAGAAACATCCAGTGAAATTTTCTTGGTCTTGACAAGCACGAAGAACCTCCAACACAATTCTTTCCATGAAAAGATTTGTTTTGCGTGCCAAAGCCTGGATGTATTCATTGTATGAACTGCGCTCGATCCGGATACAGTAGATCATCAGTTCCATAATTGTGTTTCTGAGTTTTGTGAGCACTTCCGGTACGTCTTCAACATTCTTGAACCCTTCATAGCAGAGATTGGAGATTGTGGCCAAAGATTCGGAGAGCTTTGTTGGTTTGAACTGGCAGGGTTCGATTTCGATATCCTCAAGGCTTGGGTACTCCGCGTAGAAATTTCGGGTGGAGTAAGTGGAGTCGTTTGACTCATAGATTGTATGGAAAATAGACGCCATAATTAGGAAGTGCTGTTGAACAGAAATGAAAAAGAATGAAAGGTAATTTGAATGAATCAGTCAAGTACACTTGGAGAATGATAGGAGAGTATTGTATATTCTTAAAACTCAATCACTGTAAGTCTCGTAGGTACTTTTGCTGACGGAACAGGATGAAAATGTAGTACAGTCAATGGAACAAGTAAAACAAAAACGAAAACAAAAAGAATAGCAGTATATAGTACCGCCTCCAGCCTCTGGGATTTTGAAATTGATATGGTCCCAACTGTTGAGTGACTTCTTCTGATTTTGGGCTGATTCAATCTGTCGCAAACCGGTGGGGCAATGTGGAAACTGACGGTTGCAAAGAGGCTGACAATTGAAGATAAGTCGACGTAACAGTAGGCTTTTTTTTTTGTTTTTGCAAAAAGATATTTCAAGCTTCTGAGTTTTTCTTGTTTTTTTGCTGGGTCTAGCTCTTTTCTTTTAGAATTTAAGAATAGAAAGCACAAATCGAGTTGAGATATTGGCTGGTGGGTAGTAAGCGCTCACAGATAGTTTGGGTGCAAAAAAAAAAAAAAATGCGGGCTGCTTTTTGGAAGGTGCATTGTTTGGCGTACATGATTGATTTGGCATGGGTATATGCGTGGTGCTTAAAATGAGCTAGTACTTTTTACAAGAGTATTTTTTATTATAGTATTGTTGTACAATAGTGTTTCTTTTCGAAGAAAGCAAGCTCCTTGATAACAGCGATTCTTAGATTGTTTGCTTACAGGGTCAGAACATAATTGAGATTGATCATGCGTGTAATAATACATGTCCATTGTATTGGCCTTTAAGGACCACAATAGTTCGGAGTAAAATCCCAGAATTTCTATTTAGGAACTTCTTAAAGGGTAAGGAACTCTTTGTCTTTTTTTTTTTATTAATATTTTTTTTTTTTTCAAATTTTTTTTTTTCATATACCTTTTTGCTTTTTCTTTTTCTTTTTTTTTTGTGCAACTTGGGCAAATAGGGTGTTTGTTGAACGTCAAAATTAACTCGAGAGCCAGTACTGGTGTGAACAGATTGAAAGAAATCATCCAGATTGAACCACATTTAGCAGAAAACATATGCTCTCAATTTCATTTGTGAAGTAAATAAATGAGTCAGACTCAATCTTTGAATTGAAATTGTCGTTATGGAGGGTACCCAATGTCCGTCTTCAAACCCCCAAATCAAGTTACATCTACTTTTTCATATTATACAATAATTGTTTCTGTCAAGAATTTAGTGCGGCATAGATATAGACAGCACAACCCGGCTGATGTATAGCTCCTTAGAAGCGGAGGCAATAAAAGAGAGACAAAAAAACATCAATACACGCACAAGATGAAAGAAAGAATAATCAAAATTTTTGAGCACCACTGATGCCGAGAAATAGCTAAGAACCTTCGCAACACAATGGTGCTATAAACAGATATAAAGAAGAGCTAAAAACATTTGCCAATAAGCTGAAGACTTCACCTTTCCTAAGATTTGGATTATAAAAAGGAGAAAAAGGAAAAGAGAAGAAAAAAACCGACAAAGAAACAATAAACAAACCAACAAACCAACAACAAAAAAAAAACACGAAGGCAAATGCTTAAAACAAGGCCGTAAATTTTGACTTATAAGTGCAATGTGAAATGCCAACTGAGGATCTAATTATTCCTCAACGTTCAGAACAGATATATCATGTGGTTTACTCACTAGCAAATAAAATCTACAGTCAAATAATTTTCTATAGGAAGGAGATGTTGAATTAAGCTATGCAATAACTAACACGATTAGTCAAACAAACCGAAACCCATGTCGTCGTCATCAGACTCCTCATCCTCTGGAGCAGCCTCCTCAGCAGCAGCCTCGGAAGAACCAGCATCAGCAGCAGCAGGGGCAGCGGCAGCGTAAGCCTCTGGGTTGGCCAATCTGTCCTTGACAGCCTCAGAACCCTCGAAGGTGTAGTCGGTGGCAATCGACAAAGCCAAAACGTTCTTGTAGTGGTTGATGACGGAGTGGCCGACAGATGGCAAGGTTGGGTAACCAACAGCCAAAGACACGGAAGCAATGGTCTGGATGGCAGAGACGAAGTGGGAAACCAACTCCTCGTCAGTGATGTCCAAGATCTCAGCAGGGAAGACTTGACCGTTGTCGTAAACTTGGGAGACAGTCAAACCGTAGGTGAAAGGCGAGATACCCAACAAGTTCAACAAAGAGGCCTCGGAAGGACCGACCTTGTTACCGGCCTCAACGACCTTGACGTCAGAGACAATCTCAATGAAACCTCTGGCAATCTTGGTTGGAACACCCAAAGCTTGGAAGAAAGAAGTCTTACCTGGCTCCATACCGGTGTTACCGGCTGGGACCCAGACATCCTTTGGAGCAACGGCACCGGCCTTAGCTGGAGCAGCAACAACGTTGGAAACAATGGCCTCTCTGATGGTCTTCAAGTCACCGTTGGTGAAGATGAAACCGACGTTACCCTTGACGAAAGGCAACAACTTTTCGTACTCTGGCAACTCAGACAAGAAACCTCTGATGGCTCTTCTGACCATGGTGTTCTTACCCATCAAGACGGTAGCCTCACCTCTCAAGGCCTTTCTGGTCTCGTGCATTTGTTGGGAAGAGACATTGTCAACACCGACGACGAAGATAGACTTGTATTCGGTCAACAACTCCTTCAACTTAGCGAAGTATTGCACTTTCTTGTCACGAGTTCCACCCATTTCGATTAATATTTTCTTCGTTAGGAGTATTTAATGGCCCTCTAAAAGATGAAGTTTTTGGAAGGAAAAGGTGGAAAATTTTGCTTCTTTTTTCGCTGGTGCCTCACTGCGCAGTGGGAAGGTGTCGAGGTCACGTGTGTGAAATTCTCGCGCGCATTTCAATATGAAGACGAGGGACTGAGCCCTAAGTACTGTCACGTGATGTATTTGATGGAGTGGATTCTTCGCGCGGGTGGGAACTATGTGGTTATAACGAACGTGGGTAGCACGATATGATAGTCTACCTGTTGTAAATGATCGTTTATGTATTCTTTTCGATACGTACTTTCCCTGAAGCTTATCACGGAATTTATCAAAAAATACAGAAGTGTTCTCCAATCTTGTCCTTTACCGGATGTGAATATTGATGGTATTCGTGCTGAAGTTTAAGGTGTGCATTGGCGGCTTGGCCTGTAATTGAGCTGTCCTGCCCAATGCTTCATGATTTGGAGAATTTCTCAATACTTAGCAAATTATCAATCCACACTGAATCATTTATATTCTTTTTAAGTGAGAAATATCCTCAATTTTTAGACCGAAGGAAACTTCTAGGTTTTAAAGTGAAACTTTGGCAAAGTAAGTATATTGTTATATCCAGTGTAAGATTTATGGTTACCAAGGACACTGCAATTAATGTAGAGAAAAAGCCAATGAACGGGTTACATGGAAATTGCTAGTTTCCGAATGTTTCATGTAACATTCAATAGAATGTTGAAGGGTTGGATATCTTCAACGATTTCTTTTTCCTTTTGTTTAAAATTAAAACGTGACCACAGTATCTAATCCTTCAAATACCTTATGATTTGCCGTGTGATACTAAAATACACATTATGGATTTAAAACATACATTCGAGTTCAGTAGACACCCTTACTGAAAAATAATCTTGCTCCTTAAGTTCCAAAGATTTTCCCCTGAAAGTTTTAAGTAGTAGGTGGGATTTTTGGATGCACAAGGGGTTTCATATCGGCCGATTAAATTTTCAAACTGCCCGAACATACTTTTTAAATAATCTCCAGGTCACTAATTAAAACATAGCGGGTTTTATTTGCTTTGAGAATAATCTGATCAGGAGAAACATGATGAAATTTCCTTAGTACAACGCACTTCCAATCACATGGGTAGGACTTTGCAATTGGCTGCAACTGCTTCAGATCTATGAATTACTGTACCGAATAAACAGACTTCCATAAGAGAAGTTGAATAAAAAAATATTTATGTCCTTCAGAATATAAATCCACCTCCAAATCAGTGTTATTTGAAGCATTGTATTTTTCTGTTATCTTCTCCTTCAGAATTGGTAATATTCCATGGTTAAATGGAACCGGATGACAATATATATTGGTTGTTAAGCCAATGCCAAAGGTGGCAAGGAGTACAAAAGGCTCGCATTAACCACGTCATCAAGAGTAGGGATGTTGAAATAGTGTTCCCAGATCAATGGAGAAAGTGCAATTTTAGTACTAATTGATATTATCGTATGTTCTTGGAAAAAGAGAAATACTTCCACGTGGAAATGTTCCATAAGAACTTTATGTATGGACAAAAGTCTTTGATAAAAAGAGGGGAACACAATAATCTGATCCTCTCCCCCCTCTCATTCTGGTAATACACTTAGTTTCTCTAACCGTACCCGAGATTTTCATACCCCGAGTCCGCAAAACTATGAGCTAAGAATTCTTCCCAGAGCTTGTTCAAATTGGCCTCCTTATTACTGGTTCCCTTGACTTTATTCTTATTTTTGAGGGGTCTTCCAAGTCTCCGTCCAAGTTTTAACCATTCTGCCACAGTTAAATCTTTCATCTTGTAAATATGATCATCATCTGTGGTATACTCGATCTCGTAATCGAAATCCTTGTTTCCTTTATTCACTGCTTTCAAGTCAAGGTAGTACTGGACGTAACGTTCTGGGGTAAACAATTGTGGCACATAAGCAGGCCCCAAGGGAAGTTTTTTGGGCATTTTAGGAGGGATGGTTTTATCTTTTTTGAGGATATCTGCCTTCTGCTTGAAGGTAGAAAACAGATCTTGGTAGTCAATTGATTCGTCCGTTTCCTCGTCCAAAAGACCTTCAATTTCGGTAAAGAATTGATCCCAGCCAATGGCCAGGAAAGACTCCGTTTCATATAAATCTGAGATGTTGTATTCCCACACACGGAAGCCGGGATTGAATGTAGGCACAACGCTGGTTGCCACATGCACCACAGAATACCGGTCGCCATGGTCTCCTGATTTGCGTTGTCCTTTGATTTTCGCATACGAGCTTTCTCTAACGGTGTCCATGTATCCGACCTTTCTCTGGGGAACACCTCCCTGGATCTCGATATCTTTTGAGAAGCCCGTGTCAAAGCCTAGAACCAGTTCCATAGAATCAATATTATCGTGCTGAACCGAAGTATTGTAATAATGGTACAAATCTTCTAACAGACCGAATTCTTCACTATCCACTTCTGAATCCGAGTCGGAGTCCGACTCGTAGTCGCCAGATACCCAGTTTTCATCGACTTCATAGCCTAGACTCGAGAACTTTGTCTTCATCGAACGATAAGCCTGTTTGGCATCAAGAGGAAGGAAATGGTCGATGTTCATGTGGCCATATAGTCCGCCTATGATGACGTCTCTATACTCGTGTGACCAGAGAATGTACTTGCGGAGACACGAGATGTCATAGTTCTTTGCCGTTGGTGGAACATGGCCAGTCAACCACACCTTCATATTGCGCAGTCTCATTTCCTTCAAGACGTAGCCGAGCCATAAGAATAACTTGTACCCTGGGTCCTTTTTTTTATCGCAGCTTTCGACCAACGGATTAGACTGGAATAAGTAAAGCGTGTTGATCGAAAGAACTGCTAGTTTATTGGGAATCACTTCCTGAAAAAAGTATACGCCTCTGTTGAAAATATGCATCTGTGACTGCGGCACAAATGGTCTCCATACTTTGAAGAATTCACGGGTTTGGAGAGTGGGTCCAGGCGCAAAAAGATTGTGCGGATACACATCATTATTACCGATTGATGGAACGGGCATGGTACCGAATTTTTCACTCATCAAATCGGCAATTTTTTGGTTCATATCGTAGATATCTTGCTCAGTTCTAGGATACTGACGGTCGTTGTCATGGCGCATGTTATCGCCTGTCCAAACGATGAAATCTATCTTGTCTTTTAAATTTTCGGCAACCCAGTCGATGGTCTGCTCAACCAAAGCCATTGGAGCATCGCATCCCAAAATTGCATCACCATATTTGCCTGCTTCGCCGGTGCCTCCATGGCACATCTTATCTATAGATGACCCGGGCTTATAGTAAGGGTCAGGATGAAAGTCTGTGATGTGGAGAAACCGCCCGTGGATGGTACGTTTTTCACCCGTACCAGGAACTGTGATTTCAACAGACTTCTTGGGTTTGAGACCCAATTTCTTTAACGAATGTTGATCTGAGGAAGTCGAAATAGACTCGACATTGTACTGGGTGGTGTGCTCATTTGACGATAGGAAATAACGAGTGGATGGGGAAAAAGACCACCATGTAACAGCCAATACAACGGCCGCTATTAGTACCGTCAAAGCTGGCCGGCTCAGAGTAGACATACTGGTCTTGTGTTGTTGACTTTATGTGGTCTAGCTTTCTCTTTTGCAATTCTCGGATTAATTATTAGCATTAGCAAGCTCGCTTCCCGAGAAGAGCGCACGTGATGAGAGTCCGGACAGATTTCGCAACCTTGGAAAGGTGGTGGTTATATGAGGGTGGGCAATGTGGGTATTACTATATAACCTGATAAGGAATAACGGGAAGAAGCAGCTGTTCGAAGTGAGAATATCTATATTGTCAGGACGTATCTACTGGAAAGAACACTTTGAGTATTTTGAGCCATCTTTATTTTGTAAATTTAAGTCACGTGATGTAATAAATACCGGGGGATGTTCTTGAGAAAATGTATGCCAGTAATAGAGTGAAGTGGCCTGATAATTTACTGGGGGAACATGTGATTATTATTTCGGTTCGTTGTATTCTTTTTTTCTTTTTGAAATGAAACGTGTTCTCATCAGGCAAATTGTGCAAGCTGTTCACCCCAGGTATGCACTTCTCATGATGGATATTAAAGGCCCGGGGAATTCCATGCACTCAGTATTGACCATGAACGGAGAAAACCAGAAAAGTAACAAATTAAGTCAGGAAGATAACGCTTATGGTTGAACTGAGTCCTAACCCCAAATTAAGGGACGTATTTCTGAATATATATATTACTTGCCCTGGGGCAATATGCCAGTTGCGGGATCCTGTTTTAGTTGGTGTTCTGAGAATGCAATCCAAGTAAGATAGATGTGTAATGAAAGTGTGAATCCCGTTTGAAATAAATAATTCAGTTTTGAGGGAATAATTTGGTTCTAAAATTTCAGATCTTTAGCTAGGAGGGTAGACCCAAGTCAACGAGTTGTTCACAAGTCTTTATTTCTATTATTGTATTTGTTGCATTTCCGAATCCTATTTCGGAGAATTACCGGTAAGTGAAAAGAAGGTGTTTTATGGCAGTTTTAAATTTCTGGGCATATTCTTTTTCGTGTTTTGAAGAATGGAGGTTTCATTTTTGATTACCTCCTACACGAATACGGCATCTACAAAGTTCCTTAACCATCAAGTCCCCCAGCATTTCAATAACACACATTCGCAAACAAAGCTTAGTTATAAAATGGTTCATATTACATTTTAAGATTTACATAAGAAAAACAAAAAAAATCTATCTTAATGAGGCATCACTACTAGGCCTCACTAGCCATAGCAACATCTTTTGCCTAAAGTTAGCAACACGGATGGAGGTCCTTGCGAAGTGAAGAGACCTTGGTTGGGGTAAGCTTTTATCACCTTGTTTTCACCCCTTTTCTTTGACCACGATTATATTTTCCCCTCACATTTGTCCCGGCTCTTACCAACTGTTTTTGGATGTTTTTTTCTCTCTTTGTCTTTTTTGTTGCCCAAATGGGAACTATATTACCGCGTTTCAGATTAAAGTTTGGAATGAAGTAGAGACAAGCGGTTTGGAACTAGCGTCGCGGTGTCCAGCAAGAGGCCCGAGACAGGAGGTGTGTTCGCGTGATGATGTCGTGCCGCGGCCCATCAGGAGCCAAAACAAAACAATGAATAAAGAATGAATAGAGCAAATTACATGATCCATTACTGGCTACATAGCTGGACGTATTTTTATGATCTAGCATTACGAAACTTGGCTTCTTGTTCGCAGGCACCCTCACGAAAATGGTCAATGAGGGGATGAAAATGAACAGACGAAAAAAAAAAAAGAATAACGAAATATATGACATAAAGTAGAGGAATTATCGGATAAAACAACATAAACCAAATAAAAATATAAAAAGGATATATCGTTGGAAAGACAGTGAAAGTTTATTTCTTAGAAAACAAAGGGTTGCTTTCTTATTTTTTCTGATGTGATTGTAAGGCACGGTTGAATATTTTCGATACGTTTCTCGTTTTCACTAGACTACGAGATCGCGCGAGGGCAGGGGCAGGGGCAGGGGCAGAGACAGGAGACTGGGGCAGGGAGCGGGCCAAAAAAAAAAAGTTTCCAAAGCGCGAGCGTGCACAATTGTAGGCAGAACGCATTGGCCCCGGTAGGTTATGGTGAATTTGCACGCCAGGGATGCAGCGGATGCAATTCACGCCAGAACCAAGAGCTAATAAAATTTAAGAAGAGAAGGATTTTATGTGAAAGAGGGGAATGACTCAAAATATTCACAAGTATTCCATGTATGATTCTCCTTGCAATTTTCACCATATCGAACTTTCCCTAGTGTATAGTTTACATTCGCCAGTTGAATTCATAGAAAAAGGAGAACCGGGAGAGCACAACACGTCTAGAGAGCACACAACACGTCTATTTCACGACCTGGTACGAAGCGGAAACCTTATTACCCGAGTTGGGAATTTGAGTACGCGCAGCATTGTTTACGGTGGGACTGCATAAATAAACGCGGTGCGTTTGAGATTCGTCTAGGTGAAACCAGTCGAGCAAAAAAGGCAGGCCCAAATAAAATAAATGCTGAAACACAAACAATCCAAAAGGGACCAAACTATTAAGGAAAAAACAACAAGACCCTCTCTGGAAACTAAACCGGCTTTAAATATTTCTCTGTTTAAACCCCAACTTTTGTGTGGCCTTTATCTAAACTTTTTTTTTACCTTTTCCTATTCTTTTCTCATCGAACTAGGATGGTGAAATATTTTTTTGGGATCATGGCCAGGAGCGTTGCTCTGGGTAGTATAACGTGCTCACATGGCCAGTGCTGGTGCCTTTACCTTTTCAAAGCCAGTCGCGTCGCCAACACGGGACGCACTCAATATACTCGCGCACAGGTAAACAAACACACGACGCATCAGTGAGAAACGAGCCTAAAAGAGTAAGTGCTAAGAAAAAAAGAGTCAAAAAAAAATATATATCCATAGAGAAACGCAAAATCAAATGCCCGCTTCTGTAATTACTTGCATGGTGCCTGTAATTATAGGTGCGTTTTGGTAAGTGATCATGCCAGGCACACATTTGGGGGAATTTCTGTCGCTTACGTGTTTGGCACCACACATATAAATGCAATCGAATTCCGCCCAGGGATCTAGAACTATTTCATTTTTTTTTTTTCAATTTTTTTTCAAACCTTTCGTTTATCCTTTTCCTTTTTTTTTGACAGAATCATTTAATTAGATTTCTTTTTAGGACTCCTTGCATCATCATTCCCATTAAGATCCTAGTTTGCATCTTTGCTTTATACCTTTTCTAGATCCCCACTGTCTTTGTCATTTACATAAGAGACACCATTATCGACCCCCCATCATTTCCACTATAAGCATAACCATAAAGGAGTTTTAGATCACTTTTGCCACGCCCCACTTTTCACACTCACTTCTACGACGCACACAAAAAATAGCCATGTTTGTTTCCACTCCCAAAAAATCTGGCTCTTCCGTTTCCATGGACAGAATTGGAAATCCTGCTTCCAATCCTAGCAACGTGCTGCTTCCTCCATTATCGGCCATGCTTAGTGAAGAAATGTCTTCTCCTTTAAGACCTTCTTTGCCTGCCATAAGCTCTTTTGCCACTCCGCAAACCCCTCGGTACATGCTTCCCAGTATACGCTCTACAAGCACACCTTCGTTGGCAACTTTGCCCGAGTTTTCCATCAGTCAACCGGCCGCAGCATCGGCCACAAAAAAAATCTTGGACTCAGTGTCCACGCGTGACGAGCCGGCCTCAGTCTCAGCATCTGGTCCCGTTTCGGCCCCCGTATCAGTGGCTAAACGTACACCCAATTCCTCCATGGATTTTGATGCTGACGCCTCCCTACTTAATGACTCCATGACCAAGCCAGCTTCTAAGCGAAAAATGAACACCACCTCCCCGACGCGTGACTTTGCCTTCATCAGCCACTCTCCCGCTACCTACCCTTCACAAGAACCAGCCATCGACAACGCTTCATTAGCTCGTCGTAAGCGTAGAAGAACGTCACCAAACGAATTGGCCGTGTTGAATCAGCAATTCAAGCTTGGACTGACTCCTGACAAGACCCGCCGCTTGGATATTGCCGCTAAAGTCAACATGACCGAAAAGGCGGTACAGATATGGTTCCAGAATAAGCGCCAATCGCTTCGTCGCCTCAAAAACTCCGACAGGGAGGTCACCGAGTTGCCCCCCACGCCTGATTCTTCCGTCAATACTGTACAGCCAGCCACCGAGTCTGTGCCTCCACCATTATTCGAGTCGACTCCTCTTAGACCCGTTTTGGTGAAGTCAGAGACACAACAGTTTCCACGTAGCCCAGCTTTCGTGCAACTGTCACCCCTCAGATCTCGTTCAGCATCCGAGGTGGCGCATAGACCGACACGTCTGACTGGTCCAACCCAAATGCAATCATTGAATAAAGACGCGGGCGTCAAGGTATCGCTATTCCTGAAGATCCTTGGTAACGGATCGGAAAGAAAAGACGGGCTTGAGAAGAAGGACGTAGCCGAGCCACAGCAGCTCGTTATGAACTTGACAAATAAGAAACAACCGGAGTTTGCCCGGCATTCGGCGCAGGCGTCCAACCAGGTCATGACGTTCAAGTTGACACCCAAGGAACGCAAGCCGTTGGGTGCTTTAAGCAGCAACACTCTCAATCAACCAAAAACACACTCGACCAAGGATTCCCAGTGTATCCAGAGCCTTCTTTCGTTGAAGGTAGGGCACCATTAAAGGTCAATGGTCTTTGCCCTTCTTCATTTTATTGCATGTACTGCCCTGGTGCAGACGACCCTTTTATACCCTTATTTTAGATTATCATTCCATGAATATCATCTTTATTTTATAGAAGAATAACGACAACCAACCAGATACACAACGATATGATCAAGTATTTAAAAAAAAGAAAACTATCCACTTATAATGTTGGGATTATCGGCCTACTGGTGATTACCAAGATTAAGGCTATAATATAAGAAGAACCATCTATAAAGATGAAATTATGCCCCGTTGGAAGATTCAGACATGCCATATATAAATTATCATAGAGGGACTATCTGCGAAACTCGACCATTTCATTAATGGCCCGCATTTTGGAATTTCGGACTGTTATTCGTAAATTTGAAAAATAGACAATTGGTGGGATACTAAATACGTGGAAACAAAGATTTGATTTTCGAGACGATTATCCTGGAGACAAGTCAAGTAATAACTCATAAATAACACATATTGGTTATTTCATTGAATCAAAGATGTTTCAACAAAATAATTTGCCTAGTTTTAGTCACAACTATGTCCATTTCAATCCATCGTCATGCCCTTATGGTCTCAGCTGGGTCTTCCTTGGCATTGGTCAATTGACAAAATTTCTAGAGTTTGTTGAGGTAATCAGATAAAGAACTCTTTCAGGAGCCCAAATCAATCTTATGGTGCAAAATAAGGTGTTCGAGAGCACTTTTTTCATGATATAAAGTAAGTTTACTCGAGCTGGTGGTATCAACGGCGAGAATTTGGGTCAGAACAAGGATTGAAAGCTCGGAAAACAAATACTGCGTGGAGTGGTCAAAGCTAGCCATCATAGGTAAGAACTCCAAAAGAGCGTCTTTAGGCCAAATTTAGATTTTCGCAATTGAGAGTATTGTTTTTGATTAGAATGTGGAAAAAGTATTCATTTTTTATATGTGGTCACGCTTTCAGTTGCAAGTAAATTGCCTGAATTGAAGTCCATGTCATCAAAGTTGGACTCGTAGAGTTTTCTTTATTTGAAATACTCTTTAGACAGACGAGCAAGAAGAAGTACTGGCTCATGGGCAAATTTTTATCCACGATTTCAACTTCTGGACCGGAAAGAAATTCGATCGCAAATTAGTTCTCCAGTGTTATCGAAATGATTTAGAAATATTTCTTGGTATGCAGTGACAACTTTGTCAGTGAAGGTGATGACTAATCATTCTGGGTAATCGAGGACCACACCAAGAAATCAGAGAAGAAAGGTTTCAACTAGGAAAAGGGAACTCACCCTGTCCATGAGATATAAAGGTCGACCAACATGTCAAGTGCGCGATCTGTAGTGTCAAGCTTATTAAAAGCCAACACCCTCAGAGATTCAAAGGGAACTACTTGAGGGACCCTGACTGCTTCGAAAAGCCTAGGTTCCTTACGACCGATAATATTAAAACATGCTTGTAAAAGTGGTGGGGAGTGAGATTCTGCTTCTGGATGAAGTGGCTACGAAACAGTTTGTCCGACTCAACTAGGTCACGGTTTGTGCACCTCATACGCCTGACTAACGGGTAGATGAAATCAAGCAGGTCTCTCCTGAACTGATTCTATGAAATCGACCACAAGACAGTAGATAAGTTAGTGCCCTGTAGCAAATCGCTTAGCGACAGCGTCATGCTTGCGAAGTTTCTCCATCAAAATACCAAACATGAATCTTTGGGTGGCTGGATTTCGCAGCATCTCAAGAATTGTCTCCGGTGCATTTGCACATTTAGTTAGGGTAGCTTAATTAAGCATATAATTGTAGGGGAAAAGTACTCGAATTTCCCTTCCCTTTTAGCCCACGAAAAAAAGAAAAGAAATCTTGTGAGTTTGTTTATAACACTAATAGGACAAAGTCATGGGAGTAAGTTCATGTGAAGTGGTTTTCGCAATCAAATAAAGGATCGCGAGACCAAGCGACATTGTAAATGTATTCTTTGTCAATTGTTTTAGGCATAATATTTGAACCTCAATATAAAAAATACAAATTTAAAACAGTTTTCACTTTTAAATTCATGTTGATTGATTTGATCCAAAGAGATGACCGAAGAAAAAAAAATAATGGCTCGCTAAACTTTGGCAACTTTATATGAATTGGAATTCCCAATCCCAGCCGGTTTTGCAAGTGACGGAAAACAACACAGACGAAATTCTCAAAGATAGACCTTTTTTGGTAAATTCTCGTGAAATTTTCGAAGGTATCAATGAATGAAGAATCAAGAGTACGAACCAGGCTAAGACCCAGAAATTTAAATCAAAGCTTTCCAAAGAAGTGAATGTCTTGGGACACAATATCCTTATAGAGGGGAAATTCGGGGAAGACTTCTTAGGTTTCCGTTAATTTCGAAAGTTGGGCTTATTCCAGAATAGCATCTTATTACCTCAATAGGGTTAATCATTTACATACTTGTAGTTTTTCGTATCAATATCTGAGAGGAAAGCATGATCAGACTTGAAAGAAAAAGGCAACACCCAGTTCAATTTTCGAAGGATGATGCCTATGAAATGCGCTAAATTGACCGAAACCAGTGAATCTAAGCAATTTGAACCGAAAAAGTTTAGCAATTAGTGATGCATATTTAGGGGGCTTTTAAATAGTTTGAAGCAAGAATTGCAATTGTCAACTTACATGTACTATAAACATTTGGATAAATCTACAAAACTTTCTTGTCTCTTTTCATGACTAATTATAGTAAAGTACATAGATTCTGAGTGTCGGTGAGCTATAAAGCCCCATTCAAGGGACCTTGGCTATCAAACCATTCCTTTAAACGATAAAGGCTACACATAATTCGACCTCGCTTGTTCATGTCGTTTTCTTGAAACGCTGTATGGGGATATTTGTTTAAAAAATGTCTTCCGAATAATCCAGGATTAAACTATGATTACCTAGCTCGTCTATCACAACCCCTCCTCTCCATTGCACGGACACATGCCTAAGTCCCGGTGCACGTTCAGTTAGCCTCCTGTGGCTTAGACTGGGCCTGGGCCATGACACGCTCGGTTCTTTCAGCATCGAACTCGAAGTCGAAGTAAGACTTGTCGTAGTAGTGTACACGGATGAACCCGTCCTCTCCACCCGACACATACCCGATATCATCTGGGTGAACGGCGACCGTGTTCAATGGACCGAAATGACCCTTGACTCTACCAATTTCGTCCATGAAAATTTTATGGTAGAAACGTGCCTCGAATTTACCTTGAGACTCCGAGGTTGTGGTGACATTACGGGCTTCTTGACCACCACCCAAAATAACAAAGTTCTTACGTGGAGTGATGGCTGCAGTGTTCATAGGGGCATCGGCCTTGTACACCTTCAAGATCTCGAATGTCTCGACGTCGATCAATGTGGCGTTCTTGTCCTTAGAGGCAGTGATGAAATACAGCTTATCCTCGTGGGCAAACTGGATATCGGTGACAGAAACAACCTTCTCCTCGTTGTGGATACCGTGCGCCTGCACAGTCTGGAGGAACTCTCCGGTCACACCATCGTACTTAGAAACGTAACCGTCTTCGTGTCCGGCAATAATGTACTTGCCCTCGGCGGCCCATCCCGCCACAGTGACCTTGGTGGCATCGGGCCTCGTCTCGATAACGAGACTAGGCTCAACTTTCTGGTTGAAGAAATCATCGTAGCTAATATCGTATAAGGAGATGGCACCTTTGCTTCCCATGACTTTATCGTTAACAGCCAACAACTTCGAGTTGTCTGGGGAGAAAGCGACTCTTCTTACAGGCGATGCGGCGTCCCATTTGAACACGTTCTCACCTGTTTGAACGTTCCACAAACGGATACTGAGGTCGGCACTGCCTGTGGCGCAAAGCACTGTTTTCAGGTCAACATCGATCGACCAGATTGTACCCTTGTGACCTTCCAACGTGCCCAAACGCTCGCCATTGGACGAGTACCAGATCAGCGCAGAAGAATCTTTTGCGACAGAGAAGAGGATGTCTCCCTCACGGTTGAACTTAACTTGCGTCAACGAACGCTGGTGGCCCATTAATTTAATCGGTCTCATGATGTATGGTGTGTTTGAGATTTCTATGGGGGTCGATTTTTTTTTCGTCCTAATGATGAGGCCCGTGTTACGCACATGCAGAGAAAAGTTTTCAGACTCTGTGACAGCGTGCGCGCACCGGGAAATCTGGGGTCTGGCGGGTTCTTTCTTCCTCCATTTAAAGGACACAAAGCGAGGGTAAAGTACCCGAATTTGGTGATATAGCCTTCATTAACAAAATAAGAGAATTCTTAATCAAGTAAAAGTTTAATTTAGTATTATCTGGGCTTTCTTGATGTGGGTTGTTTTCTTTCTACATGATTCTGGATGAAAAGAGGCGGGGTTCCTAGGCTTCAGCTTTTTCGCAGCTAGTGCGAGAGTGGACTAGCGTTAGGTCGGTAATGAATGCGAGAGACGACAGATGCCAAAATGCCGCCTAATTAAACATTATGTGAAAGTTAAACATTATGACAGATCCAAAAAGTGACCCCAAAGATAATTTGGCACCTTGAAGGAAATTTCAATATTCTTATGAAATCATACACTGGTTTAGCTTGTTTTCACGTTGTGGATCTGATGGGTGAGTCCCTGGGTAGAGCCAGAGTCTTAATTTGATCTACAGTACTTCACCTTTTTGATGAATGCATACAGTTCAAAAACACATTAAAGCGGAAAGGACTGTTTAATGAATCTTTTATATTCGTCTCGCTGTATATCACTATTAATTTACAATGTTGTGAAGAATTGTGACTAAATTCTGCTTTTTTTGTTCGTTCGAGGTTTGGCTTATAGTGCCGAGGTGACTGGTAAACCAAACATAAACTATCTGGGTTTTACATAAATTAGATCTGAGGTTTTATACAGATGACTGTAAAAATCAACCCGCCTTTTTTATTTCACCACATTTACACTATTTTGAAACGAATTTGTTCATTTAGTTGTTTGTAAGTTCTTTGAGAGCTGTGCTTTTTAAACTTCATTTTCTCCTGGAAAAGCAATCTCAATGACTTTACTTTGCAACATTGGTAGCAGTTTATAGGTAAATACATGACTGGGCATGGAAGCATGTTGATTAATCCTTGCCCGAGTGGTCAAAAATATAGAGAAGTTGCAAGTGGCTAACAGATCAAGGGTGGTGAACGAGAGGTAGAACAAATTGAGATAAACAATTACAATTTTATCGCATTAACATTGCTGTAAGTTTCGGCGTATGGTCATTTATGATCGATACGTAATTGAGCAATGAATAAAGAATTTCAATCACCATTGCGTTCGGCAAGCCATTCCTCCTTTGATTTAGGGCCTTTCATTTTCTCGTTTACTCAAGAAAAAGAGGATATGGACATAAGACTCGCCAGCCCCTGAAAAGTTCAATTAAGGGATCAAACCATCCAACCCCAAGTAACCAAACTTTGTATGAAATTAGGATGCTTGATCATCCGAAAGAGTAAGAACAGTCAAGGTTGAAGAAAGGGTCAGCACATGAAGGCCACCCTCAACAGAACTAAACCCCATAATCCACAATAACTATGCACAACATACCGATTTCACTACTTTTCATGGAGTCTCTTCGATGCTCCACAAAAATTGGTCTTAATTCCAGTTGAACAACTAACTCTATTTATTGAAACCGATTCTATCAACTCTGCTCTCTGTAGACCTTTAACAAACATCCTCGATCTCAATATTTTCACCATCATGGGGCCCCAAATCCAAGGTCAACTTACGGTGGAATAAATCAAGAAGCCAGTTGAAACACAATTGAGTGACTGCCGGGTCGTAACGGTCCTTGGAGTTCTCATCACGGATAAATGCGTGTTGTGCCTCGTTGACTTCAATGAATGTAAGCAGAACATTGTTTTCACGCAAAGTGGCCCGAATTAAGTCCCGTCCTGGCAAAGGAACGTGGTTATCCTTATCTCCAAACACCATGACCAATTCACCCTTGATCTCTTTGCTCCTAGCCAACGAGTCGTCATTCTGGCCCTTACCCAATGCGTGATTATGAATGTCCGTGGCGAAAAAACAGAAGGCTGCACTGACGGCAGGGTCCAAAGCGGCACGGAAGGCCAAATGGCCACCCAAACACATTCCAGTGGCTCCAATCTTGCCCGTGCATGTTTCGAGCAGCTGCAAGTACTCCACGGCCAACTTGTTGTCTTCATCGTATGACTTGAGTTCCTTCTCTACCTTGTACAAGTTTCCTTTATCAGTGCCTTCAGCATCATATGCCAAAGCCTCATGCGACTCGAAATTGTGGTAAATTGAAGGCGCAACCACCACATAGCCCTGTCCAGCAATATCCTTGGCAAATCTGGCCACTGGGCCGGTGACCTGGTATATTTCCGAGTACACTATAACACCGGGGAATTTGGCTTTGGGGTAGTTTGGGATCACTGGGTGGAACACAAACAATCTCATGGTGGTGCCGTAAGACGTTTTAACATCGTGATAAGATTCCTTGAGCAACATTATTTTAAAATAATACGTTAGTTTCCTCGAAAATATTAATATCCAATATTTTTATGTTTGACTATGCAAACATTATCCAGGAGATTTGTCAGACCAGGCGTGGTGCGCAACCCGGCCCGGCCCGGCCGCATTGGCCTAGATATGTTTACTACGATCATAGGAATATGTGGTCGGTATATCTACAATTAACAAATGAGAAATGATGCAGTCACCTCGAGAAGAACTCTAATCAAAGTAATTTCCAGAAGCCTTTTCTTTGTGTCACTTTTTTTGGGTGATAGTATAAGGTAAAACAAGAATAGAACAGAATCTCTACAGAGAGGCCCCACCTCGTCGGCCATTTTCCGCACCCATGCCGTCCTCCCAAAAGGGCATTCTATCTTCAGTTTTCCTGTGCAACAAACTAAGATCTGATGTCTCGTAGAACGTCGTCTGATGATCCTATTATGATCCAATGTTGGAAAAAATAAGAATAATTCCCCCATTATACCCCGAAAGCGGGAGTGACACAATATGTCGTTCTCTCCTGTTTTCTGGAGTCTACTCTTTGTACGCGATCTCACCCACTTAACCACACCACCGTCAGGGCATACGACCTATTTTCCCTTCTGTGCCTCGGCAGCCCTTTTTGCATCGGCTAAAAAAGTTAGTATATATTCTACGTTGTTACAGTTGTCATGTTTCAGTGCCACATACCCAAAGCTTGCTTCTGTCTCATTTTCTCAGCATCCGACTCCATTCGCTTCTTGGGGTCGCCCTCTTTTTTCTGGCCCTTAGCTTCTTGCTGTTTCTTCAAGTTCTTGGCTCTTGCCAAGTCTCTCTGGTTTCCTCTGGCCATATCTTTTTATATATTTCTATTTGACGCTTGGTTTGTTAGAATTGGAAGAAACTGAAGAGAGTGTTGCAGTTTTTTCCACTGGTCGTGGGCTTGCTTCCATAGGCTACCATTCCTGTGTGTTGTATCACACCCTACTCCTCCCCCATGCGTGTTTTGCTTAAGTACCCCTATAGAGCCTTTACCATGGTATTCTTGAAAAGGTGATAATTTCATATAACTCCCAAGAAAGTTTGTGGCTAACGTGAGAGTGTACCTATCATATCACTTTTCTTTAAAGTTGCAATTCATAAAGAAATTTTTTATCAGCACAACGCGAAATTGACGTTGTAACTTCTAGATTGGTTCTAACATTTCAATCTTTTCTTCAATGTATCATGGTGGGGGTTTCTTGGGGATTATCCCTTGGAAGTCGAGAAAGGTTTAGATAAGTAAAAGAGGGTGGGATCTTCTCCTAAAACACAATTTCTAGGGTCCATAGCTTCGCTAGGCAAATTTCGGTACGTGTGCTGTTTATTGCAATGACCTCATATGAATTGGGAGGCACCGTGGCTTGAGTCCATAAAGTACCTAAAAATAAGAATGCAAGAGAACTATAAATTCCGATTTAGCACAAATGCTCCTTTTTCCTGGGGGCCGCTGTTTATTTCTTCCTCTTTACAAAAATGTTTGGTCGAAAACTGTGGAGTTGCTAGTACTGTTATCACAGTCATGCCCACCTCTTACTTTTCACTATGACAGAACCCCTTCTTCGAATAGCACTACGTAGACTTACCCCGATACAGCTGCTCTTGAAACTTCATTTATTTGACTAGCAATAGTTTTGGCGCATCCTCCCCCTGGCGCCCACCATGTGTCTCCTTCATAAGATAAAATATCCCCTTCCTTATGACCCCATACTACATAATAGTGTGCTATATTCTTCGAAGCACTGCATCAGACAATAGAGTAAGACACTTAACTCACTTGGCCTCCTCCAACTCAAAAACAATGTTGCCATCGACCTTGGGATCGTAAGGCTTCAAAAGAAATTTGGAGAACTTCTTCAAGTTGGGAACACCTCTGATCTCACTGCCGAGTAAAGGCATCTTGACCACGTGGTAGTCCTCGTACAACTCTGCCATCTGGTCCAAGTACTTCTTCTGCATTTTCCAACGTGACTGACAACGTTTACAGTCATCAGACTCGGCAAACAATAATTGGTTGACCACAATGGAGTTGACATCCATGTTATAGCTCATCAACTCCTGGATCATACGTTCAGTCTCATAAAGTGACAAAAACTCAGAGATACAAACGCAAACAAACGTAGTCAAGTCAGGGTTGGTGAACTGCTCGTTGACCACAGCCACATTTTCTTGGATTTCACTTAATTTACCAAAAATATCCTGTTGTTGCGTAGCACCTCCACCCAACATGTTCAACATTGGACCCAACTTCCCGGATAAGTCCTTGAACTTAGCCAATAGCTTTTCCATGGTGGCTGGGAGTTGCAAGAAACGCAACGTGTGTCCGGTAGGAGCAGTGTCGAAAATAATCGTCTTGTAAGAGATACCGTTTTCAGTGGCATCACCGTTGCTGTTCCCTTTACCTTCGTCCACAGTTTTTTGGTTCTTGATGTGCTTCAACACTTCCATGAACGATAAAGCCTCATCAATACCCGGAATCGATCCGGTCATGTCGCTCATCATGCTTTTTAATGGGTCATTAGGATCGTTGTTGTACTGCTGGGCTTGGTTCTGCAAGTCTGTCATGGCAGCTTCTGGGTCAATCTCCATACATGAAAGGTTTTCCAACCCATCGACTTTTCGTGCGTCTTTACCGAACTTCTGGCAAAACGCGTCCGACAAGTTGTGTGCTGGATCCGTGGAAATAAGCAAGAATTCCTCGTTTGGGTAGGCCAATGCCAACTGCGTAGCAATAGACGAAGATGTGGTGGTCTTACCAACACCTCCTTTACCACCAACAAAAATCCACTTCAAAGAATCCTGCTTGACAATCGACTCAAGAGTAGGCTCTAGTTCAAAATCCATGATTTTTTTTTTATTTTTCAATTTCCTTTCTGGTTTGTTCGATCGATATTCGAGAGTTTTTTTGGTTTTGGGTTCTCGGGTGATTACGTGTCAAACGAAACTAGCAGCAGAAATGGATAGTTAGGAGAAATAATGATGTTTGTGCAGAAAAGACAGCGTAGAAACTCGTGTTCAGAAGTATGAAAGTGTGAAGATGTGAAAATCTGGCTGGTGCGAGTTTGTGAATTCGCTGGCCTGTAGATTAGGCTGTGTCTTTCGTCGTGGGGTGCGTCCTTTTCTCTGTCTTCGCTGGTGTTCCATAGAACTCGATTGGGTGCGAAAAGATGGACCGGGCGGCGATAAGACTTGATGGGGAAGAAGATTATCCCCACCGAAAACCTAAAAGCAAGAAAAAGTGGGGTGGGGTGGCTCTACTCAGTCTGAGCTTAGGGCCTTTTCTTTTCTCTATTTCTGGGTTGTTTTGGGAAGGTGTGTTGAGCACAATGGCATTGACCGAATATCCATTCGTATGTGGAGTAATTTGGTGCACATGTTGCAAGACATGAGTCCTAGAAATATTTCACATCGCGGAATGCGTTAACGATACTGGATCTTTTGAAAGAAACTGGATCTTTTGAAAGAAACAGGCTCCTTTGAAAGAAACATGCTCCTTTGAAAGAAACAGGCTCCTTTGAAAGAAACAGGCTCCTTTGGAAGAAACAGGCTCCTTTGAAAGGAGAACTGGAGTCATTAGTTGATTCACCCACAACGTCATTAGGAAGCGTAGCGACCTGAGAGGACATCCCATCACGTACCAACTTGAGGGGTGGGAGAGTTTCCAATTTGGTCTTTAGTTGTCATAGCAAATGACTGAAAATAGTATGATGGTTGGGCAAGTTCCAGTGCAGGGAGATATATTAGATGTCTATAGACTAAAGTAGAAAGATGATTTGATATATTAAGTAGATGATGAGACTTAGAGGGCGAGCCCTTTCCCTTTTTATACAAGTTCATTCCCAGAGGACAAGATTTCAAGGACCGTAACCTTCATCGATTACCCGGAGGTAATTCATTTTTAACACCATATCAATTATAACAATAGAATAATCAATCGATGAATGTTTCTGACCAATACAGAAGGGTAAGTGCGAGAACACTTACAGTCAGCACCAACCAAGATTTTCTTTCTATAATTTTTCTGGTTTTACTTTTCCTTAACACATGCGCTATAACATATTTTTCCACCAAATGTAACTACGGAAGCTTTGCAGGTCTCTTTTTTTTTTTTTAAAGGCAACAATATGTCTTGGAGTGACTATGCACTTTCGAACTTGCGGGTAATGGCAAAGGCTGCTGGGCCACCATGTCTATAGCAGACACGCATGTACAGTTCGCAAGCCTCAATTGGTCTACTTCAAATTTTAGAATATCAGGGGTAGGTTCCTAGTATTCTATAGATCAAAGGATTAAGCTGTCTCTAAGAACAAAGATTTCGAGGGGAAGCGTGAACAGAAACATGAAATGTAGGTGTGTCTATGTTTGATGTGATGTTTCTGAGGTGCACACAATCATGAGCTTATTTGTATCTAGAAAGAAGTATCTGCAACAATAAAAAAGTGACTTAAGGTGTAGGCCACGCCACCAACTTTTTAAAGCAAGAATAGAGTGAGATTATCAGTATATCAAAGACACTCTTGGAAAAACGCCAAAATGGCAAGCTGCAAAAAGGAATGCCGTAGTCAAAATTACGTTAAAAATGGGGCGAGGGCTCTATTTTCAAATCATAGTTCGAGCTCCGTTCATCTACTCCATTCACTATCTTGAAAGGAAACCTAAGAATACAGTTAAAACCAAAAAATGAACCAACAGAGCGTATCCCAACAAATGAGTCTATGTCCCGATGTTAAGTTGGGCAGTGGTAAGGATGTTGAGGGAAAACGTGGCATCGGTCGCGGTTTTCCAAGATACAACAATAAATTGAGCCCGCAACCAGAAAAAAAATAAAACACTACACCCGGAAATTTAAGCCGCGCAATCTCTTTACTAATGACGAGCGTCGAGCAAAAGGTAATTAGCGCCAAGAAATCACCTCGTGGAACTATACATGTGTCTAAGATTTATGCACATATGACAGGTCACTCTGTTTAGGGAAATAAAGAAAGTACTAGTTTTAAAATTTTCAAAGATGTCTTTGGAGAAAAGAGGTTCAGTCTCTCCTGTTATGTTTTCAATTTGTAGATCTGTTTCCCTCTTTTTTTCTGGCTCTTGACTCTTAGTCTTTTAAACACGTTTTGTCCTAATCCGGGCCAGTGTCTCACTGAACGGCCCGGAAATGTCCAGCCGCGCCCGGCCCATCGCCCACGTTCTCGTGCATAATGAGCCATCGGTAAAATAGCCAGGCATAGAGGCTTCAGCGAAAATTGGTATTTTGGTAAAAGGAAAAAAAAAAAAAAACACAACAACAAGGAGGAAAAAAAAGGGAAAACGCAGCATCCCCCGAACAAAAATAAAGGGATTGGTGAAAGCTGCGAGAATATAAAGATCACGAAAACTTTTCTTTTTCTTTTTTTGCTTCAGAAATCAACAGGGCTTAAAAAGATCGTCAATAGCTAACACGACCTCTTTCTCATCTCTTTCTTCTTCATCTTAGAAAGGACCAGCAGAAATATGGATACACCATGAAATTCGCTAAGGTTCTTCAGCAGACGCTTGTCGAGGAGGAGCTTCCGCAAGAATGGGTCGAGGCTGCCATTCAGTATAAAGTACTCAAGAAATGTATTGGCAAAATCGTCCAGGAACTCGCATTCTTGGGTCTTTCTCAAGCAAACTTGAAATTGTTATTACAAGATGAGGAGCTGGATTCGACCGTTGAGATGGCAACAAGCGACGCCACCCCTACAAACCCGATCGTTGCCCACTACACACTCAAGAAAACCCGTACGCAGATCGTGCCTTACTTGAAAATCGTGCTCAATAACACCGATACTGAGCAGTACACTGCCGACAGTATCCAGGAGCTTGCAGACCAGATCCGGTCAAAGTTACAATCCGTTTTGTCTACGGATGACGAGGACCGTCACATTATTGAGCTAAAGGAGGAGGAAGACCTGTTTGTGCTTTCACCCACTAGCTCCAAACGTGAAGAGGACGTACAAAACATTGTGAAAGTCGAGAACCACAACGAGATCGTGGTCATGTTGAACTCTGACTCGAAGTTCTTTCGCATGTTGAGCATGGAACTAAACAAGCTCGACGAGATCCGTGACATTGAGGAAAACAAGTTGATCAATGAGATCGATGGGCTTAGCTCCACTGTGCTCCTGCTCACTAAAAAGAGGGCCGATCTCTACACTTGGCGCGAGTTTTTCAAGATTTACCTTGACTCGGAGGTTTACTTCCGCTATAACGAGACTTCCCAGAGCCATCTGGAGCGCTCGTCTGAGCAAGTCAAGAAGAATTTGCACGATTTCGCAGAGCGGGCCGAACATGCCCATATTGTTGACCGCTTCAAGAGCAAACTGGCTGTAGCTGCATATAATAACTTCTTGGAGATGAACACTCGGCTTCTTAAGATCATCCAATACCAGCTGATTAACACCACGGCTCTCAGGAAAATCTTGAAGAAATTTGATAAACGTACGTGCTTGAATATCTCCGGCCGGTTTCCCGAGCTTATATCTCTGGACCATATCTTCATGAACGGGTCCTCTGTGGCGCAGTCGATTTGTTTCGTTATGCAGAACAAGTTGCTTACTCTTGTGCCACAACTTGATGATTACACTTGCCCTATCTGTATGTCGGTTGCGTTTAAGCCGATCCGTCTCGACTGCGGACATATTTTCTGTGTAAGGTGCCTCATCAAGACAAAGCAGCGTGGCCGCACAGACTGTCCGCTTTGCCGCTACCATGACGCTATTGCGATGGCCGACTCGCGTAACTTGGACGTGGAAGCTATGGAGCTCATCAAGAAGAATTTTCCGGTAGAGGTCAAGGAGAAGTTGCGAGAGATCGATAAGGAGCGCTACGACGAGATGGTCAGCCATAAAAATTGTATAATTGTGTGATGAGGGTGTATTTTGGAAGAATTTATAGATGGGGCGATGCTCTCCGAGATGGTCTTTCTTTTTTTTGGCTTCAATTTTTGGCTTCAATTCTTGGCGCGATGGGTGGTTTCTATGAATCCAAGTCAAAATCAAAAAAGCTGGTAAATACAAACAAAATGGCAACTCAGTCATATGGCAACAAAAGCATGTTTTTCATATAGCAAGATGGTCAATATTGTTTCATTCAAGTAGTCTGCGGTGTGCTTTGATAGGTTGCTTGGAAATAATCAGACGAGTTTTATACTGATGTTGGAAAGGAATATTTGCCAGGGTTCTAAGGAAACATTCTTCTTCTTGATCAATCTGAACCTTCTTTGCAAAGAATTTTCTTGGTCTATGTTCAATTTAAGAGTCACAGAAACTACTTTTTTTACTTAATAAGTTTCAATCTACAATCTTCCTTCCTACCTGTTTCTTTCGTCTTCTTACAATTTGCAGATTTATAACTATTTCTGACACATGGACGCGATTGTTTCCTGTTGTGGCTTTTCTTGGCTTTCAGTACCATTGGGCCAGTGCCTGTACCACATTTCACCCATCTGGACATGAATATCGCTATGGTTTGTCAATGCCCATTGGGAAAGACTTAAGATTTGGGATTTGAACACGCGTAAACTAAGATTTGCAATCCATTTGAGCCCATGAAAAAGCACCTTGGGGTCAATGTCGATACTAACGCTTATGTGGATGTTTGATGATGTGGTTCCTTGATTTCTGGCTCTGTTAACAGAAGCTCCCTCATGCAGCATACGATGCATGGGAAGTCCTTCTATTTGAAAGTTTCCTTGCTCTTGTGGGGTTGAGCTGATTTGAGTTTCATTGTCGTATGCTTCTTCAACTAATACCACGAAGCTGTTGTTGAAAACATCTGTGTTTTCATGGAGATCTCTGATTTCATTGAAGTCCACGCTTCCTTCATTGGACGTTAAATTGGTTTCTTCCAAATAACCAAAAAGCTCCTGTTGTGACCGAAAAATATCTCTTGCCAGAGTAAAGGAAATTAATGTCGATACCACTATCATCAACGATACCATCTGGCCAAACATGTGCACCGAAAATCAAATTTGGGGTAAATACTGGCTGAGAGGTCTAAGCGAGAGTGAAATGACACTACACAGTAACTTCGATTAAATAATTTTGAAACTTAGGGTTTTCTGGGTTTATTTTCACCTCTGCTTTTTTTTTTACATTCACGAAAAATACCTCAAGGGCATGAATGCCAATTATATGTACCTTTTTTGGTGGCAAAATTGGTCGCATTGGATTCGCACGTACCTGCAAGATTATGCAAGGGCACTCGTTAGGCCTTCGTTTTTTCTTGCGTGCGATTCCCGCTATTTACAGATCCTTTCGTAAATAGAATTGACCCTTTGCCTTTGATACACATGGCTTTCCGAATATTTTATTTGCGTAATCCAAGATACGTTTTGGAAAGACATGTGGTGTTTGCCTCACCATGCAGACCAGGCATTATGAACACTTCGCTTGGTTGTGTCAAGATACTCCATGGCTTGTATACATGAGCTCAGGTATCTCCAGCAATTATTTAAGGTATTTCCATAAGGAGTATTTTCATTGGAGTCAGAGCTTGGCTTCAAAGCTCATCTCTTGTAAGAAAGGTCGAGATAATCAAAAAAGAAGAAAAAAAAAACTATTATGATCCTTAGTGTACCCTCTGTCTTAATGTCAGATATCGTCATAAACAGGAGATGGCGTGAAAAAATAGGGTAACGGGCGAATGCCAAATTCATCAGTAGCATTTGACACAAAAGGATCCTGATTTCATGTCTTTTTTATTCCTAAGAAATTCTAATGTTAGCAAAAAAAAAATGTGAAATATCAAACTAGAAAAAAAAAAAAAAAAGAAAAGAAACAGACTCTATAACCCTAGGCATATGTACTTGTGAGTCGTGACCTTTACCGTGTCCGAAAAGAGATAAAGACCGGAGAGGCCAGGGAGGAGAAAATCGACTAACATCCTAGATGTGAAACCATAATGGTTGGACGGATTTAAGCCGGAAAAACACATAAATATGTATATAAAATTTTATCATGTACTTGCAAGGTATATTAATGTAAGGAATGTTGAATTAAAAACATAGTGTGCTTTTCAATGGTCTTCTTGTCGTGGAATGCCCAGTCGCACTGAATTCTCACCCGAAGCCTAGCCGTGTGGGGAAGTATCAGTATTACCTAACAACAGAAAGCTAAAGACGGATACAAAATACGCTTTTCACCCGCAAAAAGGCAGTTGAATAGCCTCAGAAAATACAAATTCACAAGCAGCCTTGCCAAAAAGCATTCGCAAAAAATTCTTACAACTTCCCCCAATTAAATATAACCCCCATTTTTGATGACTCCGCATCAGATCGAAAAAAACACAAAGTATGACCGTCAGATCCGTCTTTGGGCCCAGGATGGACAGTCACGTTTGGAGAAAGCACACGTCTGCCTTGTCAATGCCAACCCAGCAGGTGCAGAAACATTGAAAAACCTTGTTCTCCCGGGCGTAGGCCGTTTCACCATTGTGGATGATGCAGTCGTAGATACAGACGATCTCAGTGGCAACTTTTTCCTTGAGGAGAAACATATGGGCCAAGGAATTGCATTTGCAATGGCTGAGTGTCTCCAGGAATTGAACCCAGATGTTAAGGGAGCATATATTGACTCGTCGCTAGAAGATTTGCTTATGGATGCCGAGGCTTGGCAGAAGTTCTCTATTGTTGTAGTCAGTGGCCATGTGCGGGCCGAGTCGCTCGCTAAATTGATGGATATTCTTTGGGACAGAAATATTCCGCTTCTCGTTGTGAACACTACCGGCTTCTACGCATCTTTGGCCATTCTAGCACGCGAAACTACCGTTGTGGAAACCCACGACCCTTCTAAAACATATGACTTACGTATTGACTGTCCCTGGCCAGAACTTTCCGAATACTCTTCTACATTTGACTTGTCTCTGCTTGACGATACAGACCATGCCCATGTGCCCTATATTGTAATCTTCATTCAAGCACTTGAATCTTGGCGAGTGGATCATGGTGGTCATCTTCCGCAAAACTACGCCGAAAAAAAAGAGTTCCGGTCCGCATACATCGAGAAAATGGCCCGCAATATCAATGTAGAAACAAACTTCATCGAAGCCTCGCGGTCTGTGCACCGGGCACTCCAAATCACGCGTGTTCCCAACTCCATTGAAGGGCTTCTTACCAGAGATGAGATTCTGGACTTGTGTTTGGGACCAGAAACCCCTGAATTCTGGCTTTATGTGCGAGCGCTCAAGGGTTTCATAAGTGCTACCGGGGGAAAACTTCCCTTACCGGGAAATATCCCAGACATGGCGTCAACCACTGCCAACTACGTCCAGCTCCAGAACATATATAGAAAGAAGGCTGAGGCGGATAAGCAGAGTTTTATCGCGGAACTCGCCAAAGTCTACAAACTTGCAGGGAGATCTGCTGCTGATATTTGTACAGAAAGTGTTTCCACCTTCTGCAAGAACGCAGCCTTCCTCTTTGTTACCAATGGGTCAAAGTCGTTGTGTTCAGAGTCCCTCCTCCAACAACTTCATACCCAGCACGGAATCGATGCAGCAGTCGAAGAACCAGATACCGGTTTGGTTGTTTACTTTGCAATTCTTGCGCTTCAGCGATGGACGGATCAAGGAAAAAATGGCGGACTTAACTCGTTCACAAGCTGCTTCGAGGAAATCTCGTCCATCGCAAGAACGAACTTCACCCAGGGAATAACTCACACATTGAAGGAGATCTATACTCATGATGTGGCTAGTTATCACAACACCTGTAGTCTTATAGGCGGTATTGCAGGACAAGAGGCATTGAAAATTGCCACGGCGCAGTATATTCCTTTGGATAACCTTTTCATTTTCGATGGCGTTAGATCTTCGAGTTCCAAGTGGCGTATTTGATGCTATGTACGACTCCAAACCATCGATGGATCTCTGGAATTTGTACGTTTTATGGGTCGGCAACTGTTGAATTATCTCAGTTTTTCACATAGCCTTTCAGTGTGTCACGTTTCATAGGATCGACGCCCAAACGAATTTCTAAACGGACACAAACGCACATCCGGTTCAAAACAAATATGTACAAGTTTCCAGAAGGAGGCCATTGTTCAGAAAAAAATACATACCGAAGCGGATTCTTTACCAAAGGTCATCACTTATTCCCCGTCTTCGCCCGTTTGATGACTGAATCTAAATCTATAAATCATCAAAAGAACCTTGCATACCGGAGTTATTTTTGGGTTTCTTATTCTCCCGGATCATGTCTTTCCAGTCAACTTGGGTTTCGTCGTCGTCGGCAGACTCCTCCATAATCTGCTTCTCGATTGCGTCTCTTCTCCTCTTGTTTTTCTCACGACGAAGAGTCTTCGTTTCCTTGGTATCCACCTTAACAGACCAGGCTTCATTCTTCTTCTTTAAGAGCTTGCGTGCCTTGGCATCTTTGATCTTTTGGTTCTTCTCGGCCTCCATGTTCTCCAACCGGGATTTTTCCTTGGCTTCGTCAGCGTATGCATAAGTATCCATATCGAAGCCTTCTTTAATTAACCAACCATTTTCGGGCATCTGATCCTTTGGTATGTACCTCGTTTCGGGCATTTTCGGGAGTCGGAGTAAACCATACATTTTGGCGATCCCAAGGTAGTCTAGAGACAGCATCCTGAAGATGGATGAAGCAATATGCTTGTGGTAGTACCGCACAAAGCCAACATATGATATGACTGCAAGTTCATGGCGAGCCCTGTCTTGAAGCATGAATTGTTTGGTCTTTTCCTGGAATTCTTTATGGAACTTCTCGTCGAATGGAAGTACCATCTCTGTCATTGCTACTTTCTTGACCTCCATCAAGCCCACAAAGTCCTCCTCGTTCGAGTCCTTATTGAGCATCACCAAAGCTCTTCCAGCCTTATTTGCTCTTCCAGTACGTCCACATCTGTGCACAAATACATCTGGGTCCGTGGGTGGGTCGAGCTGGACCACTAAATCAACATCAGGAATATCAATTCCACGTGCAGCCACATCTGTAGTCATCAAGATGTGCTTAGTCTCCAAGGCGTCGCCATCTGTGAAGCTCTGTAGCGCTTTGAGTCGAGCGCTTGTGGGAAGTTGCCCATGCAAAGAGTGGAATTTGAGTGTTTTCTGAGGTCCGATCTCTTTGAGGAGGTTATAAAAATGCTTCACTCCAGTACACGTAGGGAGGTACACGATACATTTCTTGAACCTGTAATTATTTACAAGATTGACAAATGTGGATAATTTTTTCTCAGGCTCGACAAACGCATACTGGATTGTGAGGGACGCGGGTGCGGCCTTGGACGAGGATTTAGATTGCACCGCGATCCTCACGGGGTTATTCATTCCTGTTTTGAATACACTGGCACCAGCAGCGGAAAGCGTTGCAGAGTAAAGTCCCGTTCTCCTCTGGTTGGGGAACGTTTTTAAGATGGAGAGCACGTCACTTTCAAAGGACAAGTCGAGAAGTTTGTCGGCCTCATCAAGTACGGCAACTTCCACGGATGATGTGTGCACCTTCAGGGACTTGAGCAAGTCAAGAAGTCGGCCAGGTGTAGCCACAAGAATGTGGCTTCTTGCCAAGAGAAGCGTCTCAATATCCTGTCTCACAGACGACACTGATCCGACAACCAACTGTGTATTGATCTTGGTTTTCAGCTCAGGCAAGAACTCAAGCACACGGTCAAACACGGCTTGGATCTGGTTGGCTAATTCACGTGTGGGCGAGACCACAACCGCTAAAAAATGCCCCTTTTTGACAGGATCTGGGCTTTCCTGGTCACCGACCTGGCCATAAAGTCTGTTCGAGACGTGTTGCAAGATGGGAATAACAAACGATAAAGTTTTACCTGAACCAGTCACAGATTCCACCACCACGTCCTTATTCTTACTGAATAGTGGGATTGTGGATGCCTGGACAGGCGTCATGGTCGGGTATCCTAAAGACAAGACGGCTTCATATAGCCAAGGATGGAGCTGGCCTTCGAGCGACTGCCACAGTAAAGACGACATTGATTTAGTTTTTTTTTTTTTTTTTGGATTAAGGTAATCTTCTCGCAAGAAATCTTCACTTTTTAATGGAAAAGAGAATATATATTAATGGAAATCCAACAATTAGTGGTTCGAAAGATTATCAAGGTTCATCTCATTTTGACCGAAGATGAGATGCGATGAGCCGAGCGCACTCTGGAATTTTTTCCGGCACCTCGCACGCCATAGTTATAGGATATGTGTGTAAGAAATTGAAGCGGAGCACGGAAAGGCATAGGATAAATTAAGACATTAGCACGGTGG
Organism: Metschnikowia vanudenii; assembly: GCA_030583145.1. Lineage (NCBI taxonomy): Eukaryota > Fungi > Ascomycota > Pichiomycetes > Serinales > Metschnikowiaceae > Metschnikowia > Metschnikowia vanudenii. Next base: position 84,225 of record JAJMHT010000035.1, on the reverse strand, counting down.
AACCTGAATGTTCAAGAGACTCCAGAATTTCATCATGAGTCTGAATAGAACACCTGCAGCCCAGGCATGTGAATACGAAAAATGGCTGAAGAAGCAGCTCATCCGCAAAATCCAGGAACTCGAAACAGGCACCACTTCAAATGCCCCAGAAACATCTGCAAGCACTGCTGTATCTTCAAACGCAGAAATCCCTGGTATAGAAAATGCATCGGCAAAACCTTTAGTCAAAAAGAGGAAGTTTGATTTCACCAAATTTCAGACGAGATTTGTCGCTTTCAGATTCGCGTACATGGGCTGGCACTACAATGGACTCAACTACCAATACGATCCAACACCGCTTCCAACAGTGGAGGAGATGATTTTACAAGCCATGAGCAAAGCTAAGCTCGTCACCGATGTTGATCCGGTGGCCTCCGGGTTCAGTCGGTGTGGCCGTACAGATAAAGGTGTTAGTGCGTTGAACCAGGTGATCTCGCTTCATGTGCGGTCATCTCTAAACAAAGAACAGCAGACGGACTCCGGCAATGATGCGCGGGAGATTCCATATCTCAGTATTTTGAATGCTCTCTTACCTCCAGATATCCGCATTACAGCAGTCTGTTTGCGTCCGCCTGCCAACTTCGATGCTCGCTTCAGTTGCTCATACAGACATTACAAGTACCTCTTCTCAAAGAAAGGGTTGGATTTGGAGAAGATGAAACAAGCTGCTAAGATGTACGAGGGTGTACATGACTTCCGTAACTTCTGTAAGATCGATGGTTCGAAGCAAATCACCAATTTCTTCAGAGAGGTGTACTCTGCCAAAATCGAGCACCAAGATGGCGATTTTTATGTATTCGATCTCAAAGGATCTGCTTTCTTGTGGCACCAGGTGCGTTGTATGGTAGCAGTGTTGTTTTTGGTCGGACAGGGGCTTGAGGCGCCTACGGTGGTACAGGAATTGCTCGACATATCCAGATACCCAAGCAAGCCATTGTTCGAAATGGCCAACGACTTGCCTTTAGTTCTCTTTGACTGTGTATTCCCCGAAATGGAATGGCTTACAGCGGCCAAGGACTTCAACGGGGCACAGAAGGTCAAGTTGATGAGGGAACATGGTAAGTTCAACGAGCTACTTCTTGAGTACCAATTAAGAGCCCACATTGCTGCCATGGTTGGAGAAGTTTTCTTGAAGGACGAAGTCAATGAAACTTCTGAGGCACATCCTAATGCAGGAACGATCAACCTTGGTGATGGTAAAGGACGCAACTACAAGACGTACGTCCCGATCTCAAAGAGAGAGCTTGGGGACGATGTAGAAACAGTGAATGCGCGCCATAGAGAGAAACAAAAGAGAAAGGGAAAAGAGTGATCTCTGGTCGTATATAGAGGAGAGGGAATTAGCATTTTATTGCTTACATATGCATAAAATTATTTTCATTTAGAAGAAGTAACACAAAGAGATACTAAAACCGAGTGAGTTCTCGATCTTTTACTATTCTCTTGCTATTGGGGATTCTTATCAGAGCAACAGAAAACACAATTATGTCGGTTAAGTTGAATATGTGGCAGATTCAAGTCCCTGTCTATTCATATTTCCCTAGAATGTAGTAAACGTTTTGAAAAAGATCTTTAATGGTAAAAAGGGCATTCCTATAACGCGTACATGCTAGCATTATTCAAATCTTCTGGTGCGAGAAACAATATGGAAATTAAGCGTGTAACGCGAAACTTTTCTTTGTGATACCGCCGGACTCTTTTTTTTTCTTGAAAAAATTTCTTAATGATATAAAGTTTGATAGAAAAAAGAATAGAATAAATCAGGATGAGTGAAGTATAATTATATGTCTCTTAAAGGCCCTTTCCGTAAGTAATTTACCCAAATCAACGCACTAGTAGAACTGAGTTCGTGAATGGTTTAGAAAATAAATCATAAGACATTATCAAGATTGCTATATACTAAAACCAAATGCCAAAGGGATTTTTTTTCTTGTCAAAAACGATTGAGTTCTGAAAGGTTTCGGCAACACAAGAAGTGCAACAACCAGTCGTATAGACTAGTAGTAAGGGAAGGAGCAATACCCGAGCTGTTCTTGTTTGAGGTAAAAGTGGTCTTAGAAGAAGATTTGGGAGCGGCCAAGTTGGATCAAGCTGAAATGTTTGTATGATTGATTGAGGGGAGTAAAAATATGAATTGTGATATAATCCTTTTAGAAGTTCTTCTATCGGTATGAATAAGACTCTCAATACAGTTTTTTTAATTCGATGCGCGGAACGTCAGATAGATTTACCTCTGTTGGCTGTGCCAATGGGTTGCTGCAAAACACATACCGTATTTGCAGGGTAAGCACGAGAATTACAACATTTCAGACGTTTAGAGACTAATTAAGAATTATCTGAGAAAGCTAAAGTATTTCAAATCAAGCTTCGCTTCAACGAATTAGTGTGCTCTTCCAATTACTCTATCGCTCATCTTATTTGATTATCTTTTGCAGTCGGTCGTATTCAAAAGCAGCCTGGTTTTATTAAAAAGTTTGCAAGCATTCTTGAAACTGAAAGACACTCTCGCCGTTATAACTTTAAAAAATAAGTATAATGTTTTTATCTTCTTAATTATTTATCGGATTTATTCTTTTTCAATGGGAAATAAGAAAAAGCACTTGAAATGTTTGAGAAAATGATCTTTCTGAAAAAAATGAATATTTTTAGAAGCCAAGCAAAATTAAACGAGACTTAGAATCTCCAATTAGAACACAGTAAATGGAAATATCGCTCAAAATATATACACCAATGTCGATTCATCCACAATTAACAAACCAAAACGGTCTCGAACACCGAAATAGTCGTTTTCGCATGTTTCGTGCAAGACTCCAGAGGACAAAGGTTTCGACAAGACTTGCCCTGATTAGAAAAATATCAGCTTGGCCCTTGAGATATTCCAACACATGCTTATGAGTCTAGTGTCATGATATTTTACATGGCCCAAGTTGTATTTCTGTATCTTTGTTTTTGTGATGCCGTTTTGTTATCCCCATAAATTATATCCTTTCATGCACGGCCCAGAAGTATGGAACTCCGGATGATCCGTGAGCCCTAGGTTACGGCTGCATCTTGCTAATTGACAAGCGAAAGAAGTAAACACGCAGAACCAAAGCCCTAAACAGTTTGAAACTATCTGATGCTTTCCACACTAATGCCTACGGTAGTTATATCCCCCATCATCTATCAGTAATTGTTCTCAATACTACATTATTCACATACATGAATAGAGCTCATTGCTAGTGGGCAAAAAGTGGCCCGCGCCCCAACTGCTCATGCAGTATTTCAACCTCGGATCTCGAACCGAGCCGCATTATAACCCCGAGGCTTGCGCTTTTTGCCGAGCCGGTCTTTTAAACTTCTTCCCCATAAATTTAGTGAATGACATAAAAAAACATAAAATTAGACCGGAAATGGATATATCTACATCATTCAGCCAGATCTCCGGTATCGGAGATGTGCCACTGCCCAGAGAAATCGAAGTAGAGAGTGTCAGTGGAGTCAAGGCCACCATCGCAGTTCCCCACGCTGTAGATCAGGCCGATTTCTTGCAATTGGGGTATGCTCCACCCACACACAAAATGGCGTTAATCTTACACGGACAAGGCGGCCACAGGAACTACTGCTACCAGAAAAAGTTGGCCCATAAGTTGGCTGCTGAGTTGGGCATGTATTCTCTCCGCATTGATTTCAGAGGCTGCGGTTCTCTGGCCGAGGTCGCGGACCCGACCCAGGGCAGAACTCTTGAACTGGACATGAAGGATATCCAAGAAGCTGCTGAACTAGTACTAGATGCAAGCAAAAATCCTTTGCACATCAGTTTCGACTTGGTGGCGATAATCGGCCACTCTAGGGGTGCCTTGGCGATGTTCGTCTGGGCAGTAGAACAAGAGAAACGATTCCGTGACCCCAAAACGGCTGGGTCTGCCATCATAGTTCCAAACCTTATCAACTGCTCCCTGAGGTTCCGCTCTTCCTTGATTATGGATCGCTACGCGAAACATGGACCTGGGGCTGATTACTACGAGCAAACTGCCCTAAGACACGGCCAGGTGCAGAAGCTAAAGATCCCAAGGACTGAAGTAGCTTCACTTGCTAGTGCAGATACTGCACAAGTCGAAATCTTGTCTCCACAGTGGTCTGTTTTGAGTATCTATGGATCCAGAGACCATATTGTTCCAATCGAAGACTGCACGTTCTATGCTAACGTGCTCAATCGAGGTCCATATACACATCACCTCGAGCTCATTTCGGGGGCCGACCATAACTTCTATGGCGTTGAAGTCGTTGGGAAGTCAGGTAATGCTGCGGATATTAACCCGCATAACTTACCGCTCCTGAAAAACAATGTGGTAAACTATAACTACGTCGTGTGTGCACTCATCGTCAAGTACCTCCGGACGGATCAGGAATTGGCGCGTTTTAATGCATCAAACACACTCATTGGGTGTGAACCTCGCGTGAAATCCGTGGATGGTATCTGTAACTTTCGGGATTTGGGCGGGTGGCCGATCCGTTCGCCTACGTTCAAGAAAGATGTAACCAATATTGACACTCGGTATTTTGTTCGGCCAAACTTTATGTTTCGCTGCGCAAATCCGGCGCCAGTGACTGTATCTGGATTAAAGGCTCTCCAGGATCTTGGAATTGAGACGATTTTTGACCTTCGCTCCGAGGAAGAGTGCTCAAATGATGGTATACCGCAACATCTTGAGTCTGTAGGCATTGAGCGGGTGCATGCGCCTGTTTTCAGACATGAGGATTACTCTCCCGAAGCAATAGCACTCCGCTTATCAAGCTTGATCACATCTTGGCACACCTACGTGCATATATATGACCAAATTTTGGATAGTGGTGTGGCACTGTTCCGCATCATGTTTGAGTACCTCCGTGACAATCCACGATTGCCCATGGTTTTCCATTGCACTGCTGGCAAAGACCGCACTGGAGTGTTCGGAATGTTGGTTCTTAGACTTGCTGGCGTCGACCGGTTCACTGTTGCCAAAGAGTACGAGTTGACCACGTATGGGTTGATTCCTGACCATGAAGTTATCCGGGCCAAATATTTGGCCGGTGTTAAAAAACTTCAGCTGCAAGACAAGGGCGGCGCATTGGCACAAATGATTGTACGTGGACGGACAGGATGGTCGATAGAGGAGGATGGGTTTAACAATCTTATTAGCTCACGGGCAGAGGCCATGCTTTCTACGATGGACCTTCTTGACTCAAAATATGGTGGAATACTCAATTACATGGAACAGTACTTGGAATTTTCTACTGAAGACATACAGAAAATATTCAACAATATTGTATGCACAAGCCGGGCACATCCAGATGGCCAGGCGGGATGGGTTGGTGGCAGTAGCAGCAGCAATGGTATGGCAAAATTCTGAATGGAATCTTGTCCCATTACATACCTTAATCAGAAATAACGACTCTTTTCATCTCTTCATCTTTTGGCTTCCAATCAGCTAAAATCCACTGCCTACATAATTGGAAGCGGACGCTGCCTAAAAATGAGCTTTTTCTCAATCACGTCCAAGATTTTCATCGACTCACCACTGGTTTCAGCTGGCACTCGAAGCACACCAAGAGGCTCTCGCAATGTCTCCACCGTGCCCAAAAGTCTCTGGGATTTCCCAATGAAAAGGACCACCTTTGACGAGTCTTTGGTATCAAATTCCATTTTCCCAAATTTCACTGCATCGTACTTATTGTCGATTAGCGCAAAACTATTCACATAATCTGGGTCCATGCCCTCTGTATCCCTGGGTGCACTTGCCGGAACATTTAGCTCGCCTTGGATTTCCAAGATTGCAAGCCCAAATGGAGTCAGAACAAAACACGAGCCATCGGGCAAGTCACCCAGCTCCGCATTCATAGCTGCATGAGCCCCAGAGTAATCTATGGCTGTGCTAGGCATGTATTTATTGTCACACTCTTTATTTTTTTCGTTTCCCGAGTCTCTTGGGACACTGGAAGAGGCGATGTGCGATGGAATGAAGGTCTGGGACGAGAGACGCGCGTCGTGTATTGGAGACGCGGGTGATCAACGCTTATTTCATGGATATAAATAAATTGAATGCTGTCAGCATTTAAGAATTTCAAGAGCCAAAAAAAAAATATTGGAGGAAGATTAGAGAGTTACCAGATTTGGAAGAGAGTGGCGCATGTCTCACAATTGCTGGAAATGAGTCACCGACTACTTGTCTGGGGTCTATGACCTCTCCATCTTCAGAATGCAAAATTCTTCGTAGATCGAATCAAGTGTTATCCGACTTTCTCATATATTCTTTGATGTTGCTATCAAATACATAACAAAAACCGAAGTCTACAATATCTTTTGGAATACTGCTCGCTTTACTCATTTAATTTTAAAGGATCAGTTATCTATCTCTGGAGGTAATTGTACATGCGATCTTCTTTTAAACAAGGTCAATTTAAGTTTGTACTTGTTCAAAGAGGAAGGTCTTAGAAGGGCAATTTCCATTAAATTTACAAAAAAAAAAAAAAAAAAATACACACACAAAAACAACGTTAGAATTCGTAAAAAGAAAGAACCCATGCCGGGACTCGAACCCGGAATCTTTTGATTAGAAGTCAAATGCGCTAACCATTACGCCACACAGGCTTCCAGATGTTTCGTTTCTGCTTCTGGGTAGACTATAAAGAAGAGAACAACATGCTAATATTTGATTTAGAAATTCTAGAAATTTTGTATATTTTTCGAATTGTTTTTAACAAAATATAATTTTAAAAGTAAGAGAGTTAGAGAGAGATATTTTCTAACAAAAAAAGATTTATTTTCAAAAAAATGTGGTTCGTTTTTTTTTTTGCACACTATATGAGACCTCTCTTAATGTATTTTCTGAGAAACCCGGAGATAGGGAAACTTCGTTATTGGAAAAGGGACTTGGCGAAAAATAAAATGATTCCCTTCTTGTTTTTTTCTTCTTTCTTTGGGCTTATATAGTGAAATAAAATGTTCCAAAGCAGGTCTAGAAATTTTAGGAAGAGTTTTGGGGAAATTTTAGGTGGGGCAGTGTGATAGCCACTGCCTCTGGTGCAAGAAAATGTTAAGACATTGTTGGGGCAAGAATCCATTTAATATTTAGTATTCTATTCCTCACATTGTCTTTCTTTGAGGGAATATGATTGACGATAATATGATGTATTTCTCTATAAAGTAGCTTTTATAAGAAGCATCTAAGGAGCATCTATTTGATAAATTATTAATGATCTGTCTCTAAAGATGGGCTGGCAAGACAATAACCGGGAGTAAAAAGAAAGATCTACTCCTTGGAAATGTCTCTTCCAAACAACGAGAGCTTAGCCCAATCAAAACAGATCAAGATCTGGTTCTTGACGGAAAGGCACATGTAGATATAAGCGGATCTCCAGAACAAGTAGGTGAAAGTACCACCAGTAGAAACGTTTGACCAGTCGCCCCAAACCAAGTCAGCCACGGCCCTCTCGGAACCAATATAAGCCAAAGAGCCCTGGTGGTTGTATTTGAAAGGATCGAGAGAGGTTTCCAACTTAACCAACTTCTTGGCCAAACGCTCGACGTTATCTTGTGGACCAGGAGACTGGATCTTGTGCTTGACAGACTCGATTTCATTCAATCTCTTGAAGTGCTCGGCCAAGAATTGACCTTGTTGGAATGCCACCTGAGCAGTAGGGGCATACTTGGTAAAGGTACAGTCTCCCAAGGCAAAGATGTTATTGGAACCATCGAGCAACAAGTGGTCGTCAACTAACAAACCACGTCTAGCATTTTTCTGCTCTTCAACCTTTGAGATCAAGTCGCGCACAATAGGTCTTTGGGCGTTACCCGTAGCCCAGATCAACATACCATAAGGAATCTCGGACATCAGGGTAGTACCGTTCAGTTCCTTGTGTTCAGCATAAACCTTCTTGTCATCGACACGCTTAATCATGGTACTGGTTCTCAAGTCAATGTTTGTGTCCTGGAACACTTGCTGGGTGTATTGGACCAACTTATCGTTAAACATGTTCAACACGTGTGGTTGAGCCTCGACTAAAGTGACTTTCAATTCGTTAGCAACCTCAGGCATCCATTGCTTGAGGTCCTGGTCAATGTAATCCTGGAGCTCACCAGCGACTTCAACACCAGTAGGGCCTCCACCACACACAACAACCGATAACAATCTCTTTCTCTCAGGGTCGTCCTTGGGGAGAATGTTGGCAGCCTCGATGATATCCATTAAGTTTCTTCTGATCTTGGTGGAGTCACTGATCTCCTTCAAGAAGGTGGAGTGTTCAGCGACACCGGGAATACCGAAGGTCGAGGGCTGTGCGCCCACACCTACTACCAAATAATCGTAATTCAAAGATGTGACGATCTCCTCAGAAAGAGTGGATTTCGACGAGCCGGTATCGGTAGCGGAATGGCCCGAATGCACAGTGGTTGCTTGTCTGATAGTAAGTTTATTGTTAACAGGGTCAATATCGGTACATTCGGCCTCCAAGTAGATAACCTCGGCTGCACAACGTCTGGTGATGGAGCGCACAGGCTCGATAATGGAGCGGACATCCACGGTACCGGTGGGCACAGATGGCAACAATGGCGTGAAAAGGAAGTAGTTACGTGGGGAGACAATCACCACGTTATACAAGGAGGTATCCAAGTTCTTCAAGAGTGGAATGGATCCCCATCCAGAACCCAAAATCACCAAAGTCTTCTTTTTGCGGCCGCCAGGAAAAGTTGCCACCTGGGTGTCCTGTTTGGAAGGGTAGGTCTCACGTTGGACTTTATATCCAACGTAAGCAAGTGCACCGACAGTAGATAAAAGCGTTGCTCCAGCAACAAATTTGAGTGTCCGTTTGATAGGACCCACGGTGGGTTTTTTAGCAGCATTAGCACCGGCAGCATTGAATGCTCTGGCCGATGTGGAGAACAACCTAGCGGCCTTTGTTCTAAACATGATTCACAAAGACAAAAGTAAAAACAAAAAAGTTGTTTTCAGATATCCCGAAATTCTTTGAAACCACAAAGTTCTGTTATGTTTTAAATTTTTTTTTGGGACTAATTTTTTCTCTCTTCGCCCCGTTAAAAGTACCGCGACTCGGGCCGGAGTTTATGTTGCCGCAAGCCTCAATCAATCATCGCAATCGCAATCACCGCATAATGGCTCGGATATGACGGGCGCACGGGATCCACAATGCGAGGTATTTTTTGTTGTTGTGCCATTGGCGGGTTTCTTGGATCAATTTCACCTGATTCGTTAGCTATGCTCAAGCTTTTTTAATTCCTCTGTTCTTTTCAGGTGTTCCATAATTTCATATTACATACATTTAGAATGCTAATTTGTTTGAAAAAGGCAGGGATAAATACGATGGATTCCCTAGGTAAGGCTCGATCCGTAAATTAATGGCGCGGTGCTCGGTAACTCATACTGCCGACGGATGACCCTGTGGGCATGTACGTCCCGATCTTTACCACGCAGTCGCAGTGAGCTTCATCCAATAAAAAAAAAAAAAGACAAAGAAAGAACCCTGATGGGTGAATGCATTGTTTTTTTTTTTTTTTTTTTTCTGAATCTTTCATTCATTTCGGGTGCCCTCTATCAGTGAAATGTTTCTGCATGTTTCTGGATTTGATTTAAAATACGGTTTTCGACTTCTATTCTGGTTTCATTTCCATTCCAAATCCAGCATACTTTGATTCTCCTCTTTCTACACACGTTTTATTAATTGTGTAGTGGTTATTCGGTATTCCATATCAACATGTACCGCGATACATTTTTTCATATGTTCCTTTTTTTTAAGATACATTCTGCAATTGTAATTTTTTGGTTCCTGCCGCGTTAGGATCTCCGCATCAAGGCCGGGTTCGGACCTGGGTACTGTCGATGGTGCTGATTGTTCAGAAAATCACTGTAAGGATATCTGGTTATTGAGCCCTGGGTAACTTTGCGATGCAGTCGGTCGTTTCTCCGAGGAAACGCGTACGCTGGCATTCCTTTCATGGTCACCTTCCCCGGATAACCTGTGGAACATTTGTGGCTGCTATTACTTGTGGTCATTACTTCTGGTGTCAAATCCTTCCACCTATAGGGCTGGTGAATTAACATAGTCTTTCGTTGCGGGAGGTCATCTTTTACAAAGGTCCTTGTTGTGCTTTACGGGCATTACAGTTTCACCAACCTGTGCCACTATCAAGACTAGAGAAACGAGCATGGAGATTCGAATTTCTGAATTCCCATAGATTAAATTAAATAGTAGTATCTTTACCTCTCTTGGTGACTTGGTTCTGGAGTATGATTTAGCCGTCTGATTTTTTGTTATTTTTTTGTCTAATCTATCTGATCTGGTTTCGCACCCCAGACTGAGTGTGCAACAACGACATGGCGATATACTTCTATAGGAAAACTCCTTATGATTTTTGAACTCATAACAACCCTTGCTTATATGCTGATGTATACCTTGTGAAAATAAAAGGAAGAAAAAACAATTGTTGCTTAAGGCCTAGTTACTACACAATTATGACCGAAATTCGGGTCCTTTAAATACGTGCTTTTGCTTGATCAAAGATGACGCAATACCTTGTAAGTAACCCAATAGAGATAACTGGATGAGAACATTCTGATGAATAATCAAACTTGAGAAAGAGTATACCTGCTAGCACAAAATGGCAAAACTACCTCAAAAGATCAACCAAAACATTAAAATCCTTCTATTTCTTTTAAAAAGCTTCTCTAAATCCTTTATACATAATACTTATATATCAGCCGCACAACCATCACTCGGATCCCCAAGAGCATATCGCGGTTCTCCGAATAGATAAGGGCGACTCGCGTAACCGCTTATCTCTGAAGCGCTTATCTCTGAAGTATTCACCCCTCAAATGTAGACCCCTAATGGAATTACCTATGAAGATCTTATCTCAAAAATCTACTACCTCAAGAAGGGGTATGTCAAAAAAGGGGTTATTATCGTAATTTGGTCTCATTCTCTACAGTTCCCCTACAACCATCAAAGTTTCTACACCAGCCCTTTTGGACACTCCTTTCTCGACCTTTCTTGTCATCCTTCGATAGGTACTAGAACGGTTTATACAGATAAAAGAAAACTGATATAAAAATACCTAGCGATTGGCAAACACTGCTTTGTTATATCAAATTAAAGTTATTTAGGTTTAAAAAAACCCCCGTATGATAGAGGCCTGGGCTCCACGTAGAATCCTTCATTTAAGGCACATGCCTTACCTGTTGGGTAGCAAGTTAACCCACTAATATCAACATTCGTTTAGCGACTGCAATGATCTCAAAGAATGCAGACTTTGAATCGCATCACTTTATTAAAATTGCGTAAATTTAGCGATAACAGCAAATATATAGTATCGATTTTATTCTGGGGAAATTATTTTCAAATGTTTCAGCTCCTGGAGCATAAAAGAAGGGTTGAATATCTGTATTTCACATCCCCAGACTTTCGATCTCTATTGTTGGCTTCAAACGACTTGATCAAAGCCAAAGTTGAGGGCACAGTCTTTTGTGTGTTACATCGCGATTCCTAAACTTCCTTAGTTTATCAAGAACATCCCAGGAAGAGAGACAGTTCAAAACCAGACACCTGAAATAAAAAGAATTGAAAAGAGCCCCAGTTACTCTTGAGAAGCCTTCTTAATGAATCTGTATGTCTCTTTTCCGCTCTTTTCCTTACCTTGAATCAAATAAACCCACTGACACGGTCCTCAGACCATCTGTTGAGCTTCTCTCGACGGCCATGGTACGTTTTCCGCGAATCTTTAAACCTAAGAAGAAACTCCATCATATCCCCTCCATTCTTCCTATATTCCGCAATGAGCCCTGTGGACTTTAAGTCGCTGGCTGCAGTGAGTTTACTGAACTTCTCCTTGAGAAACCCAGAATTATAGTTGGAGCTAAGGAGTTGATACTGAAGAGTCTCCAAGGTAAGAAACTCCTTATAAAGAAGATCCGTTTTCGCGGCCTGTTGGGCTATTGTAGCTGAATTCTTCTCGTATTCATCAAGGAGCGCACTGATTGAGTTTATTGTGGTGATGGTCTCGTTTATTTTCTGGCGAACTTGTTCTTCTGAGTCCCGATACAGCTCAAGGCTTCTGGTATAACCTTTTACGAGGTCATACAGCGACGAAAACTCCTCTCTAAACCGTTCTGGTAAGCTCTGGAGCGTCTGGTCAAGAGGAAAGGGCTTAAGTTTCTCAATTGTGAGTGGCTTCAAATCTTGGTTCATGTGGAGGCACTTTGGGATATTTTCGGGAGGAGGTGGGTGGATCCTGTGCGTTCAAATGTGGAGACCGATATCGTTGTACGCAGGGGTCAACCAACTCCGTTCTTACCCGGATGCTCGGCCTGTTTATAATGGTTCTTTGCCTAAATCATCCATACTCTAATCATGCACGAACGACCATAAACCATTGTGGGATCTACATTTACTATGAAATTCTCTTTGTTTTTTTGATCTTTTGTATTTTGTATTTTTTTGGATTTTGTTTTGTCTTTTTGAACATTATCTTTTCGTACACAGTCTTCCTCTATTTTCTCTTGCGAGGTGTCTTGAACCTTACTTCTGCAATGCCTGTGCCTTTCTCTGAAGAGCTTCTTGGCTCTTCTTTTTCCTCCGTTCTTCGCTTTTCTCCATTCTTTCATTAGACCAGTCCCGGAGTCTCTCGCCGTACATGTAACACAAAAATGGGAATGGAATTCCCAAGAGAATTGCTAGGATTCCACACAAAGTGTTTCCCCAACCATAGCCCATCTTATCATACATGGAGTGAGCAAACAATGGGAACGCAAAGCCCAAAAAGAAACGAAACATTGATGCTGCAGCAATTGATGATGCAGCAAATGCCGGGTTCATATCAATCAAGTAAGCCTGAAGGGTCTGGAAAACGCATACCAAACCGAAAGCGAAAATCCCACTACCCAAGCAGGGCATGATCCAGTGAAGTTTACATTGAGCAGACCAGCCATACCAAAACAAGCCGATCGGCATGATCACCGCGCTTATAAAAAGGCATGGAAGTCTGAACTCAGGCTTTTCGACGCCATGTTTCTCGACCAATTTTTCATAGACGTAGCCCAATACAATTGTCCATACCAAAACACCAAGAATAAATCCCACACCCAACGCCAAGAACATGAGACCGGCTGTACTCTGGGAGAAACCGTACGACTTTTCAAAGACTGAAGGAAATGTAACAATCATCAAGTAAAGGAATCCATAGATGAAAGCCATGAAGGAACCCAAACCAAAAACAAGTGGATTCGTGAAAAGAAGAACTAAGGGTCTTGTCACAGTCTCCTTGAGCTTTTCCAAAGTCAGTCCACCCCCTGACAATTCATATATTGTATGCAAGTTTTGATTGCCTGTGGCTTTTCTTAGCTTTTTGGCCTTCTTATGCAACAAAGCAGGAGAGTATGTCTCTATCAAGACAATTGATCCGATTAGGGCAATTGCTCCATTTATTATTGCTAATGTGAGAAGGACCCATCTCCATCCTTTTGCTTGCACAACGTATCCACCAATGACAGGGGCAATCGCCGACCCAATGAAAGGAATCAAAAATACCCCAGCCAAACTGACATTTCTGCTTTTAGCATCAAACATATCACTAACTACAGCCGGTGAAACATTCAAAGGTGTGGCACTGAAAAGGCCTGAGACAAATCTCAAAATTAGAAGTTGAGTAATGTTATTGCAGAACGCACCTGCAAGATTGAAAAAGAACGTGATCCAGCAAGTCCAGTTTAAAATTGTTCTCCTTCCAAGCCGATCATTTTCGCTAAGCGGCGCAATGATAAGAGGTCCAATGACCCATGCTAGAATGTGAATGGATGTTACAAGTGCGAGAATTGTTGAAGAATTGATTTTGAGGTCTTTGGCCAAGTCCTTTGAGGCAGGGGCCATGATCGAGGCCGAAATGGGAGACACGAATGTATACATCGAAACAACGAGAGTCACAAAGACTTTTTTGGAAATCCTCCAGTTTCTTGGGTTCTCAGGACTGTCAAACTCCCACGCCACTAGCTCTGGATCTATGCTTTTGAACTCCTCTCCATCGTTTTCCACGTGTAGTCTGTCCTGGCCAATAACATAATCATCACCCGCGGCAGGCTCTGCATGTGCCATGTGGCTGAGAATAGTCATTTGGGTGGCTAATCTTTTGAGATCTAGATCTTCATAGTCGTTATCAACCCTTTTTGCTTGATTAGCAAATCTTTTGGTATCCTCAAATTCAGAATCATGTTTGAAAGACTGGGTTTCTTTTATTGCTTCGGTTGAATAATCCATAGATGACACTTGACTAACTAGAGTATTCGGGGAAGATGTCTCAGGCGAAAGCGAAGGTTGTTCCGAAGTCATGACGTATGCAAATAAAAACAAAAAAAAAAATCTCGGTGATATGAATAATTAATGAAGAAAGTGCCAGATTGTATTATTGAAGAAATAGGTAGTGCTCATTTTGGTGGGATATCGATCGATATTTATGATGCCTTTGAGTTGCAAATTTGCGCCGCACGATAAATTGTAGATCCCGGCTGCAAAATTTTTGGCAGGTAGTACCTAGCCCTTGTGGTCGCGATTCGGCTAGTAGCGGTAAATTATCCGAGAAGCCTCCTCAGCAACCCAGCGCGCAAGTCCATCCGCGTACACGCACGGCCTTTGGCGGTTTTAACCACTACCATTCGCGGCCTTAGCAAGAGACTGCTCGATAAGATCTATGTTGTTCTCTGCTTCAGTCATGGACATTCCACAACTAAGGGCCACCAACTTGCAATACTTGTAGAGCTTGTCAGTCGATGGATAATTTGCAATTGAAAGCGTTGAGCGCTTTACCGGCCTATCCAATTGTAATGGCGGTTCGGAAGAATCATTGCTAGCGTCTTCTCCCTGACTAAGTGCATTCTCCTTGAACTCGTCCCTTTGGCCCGCTAAAAGTGGAACGTTCGATTCTTGTTCGTATAATTTCTTGGAAAGATTTTTTCGCTTTAATATCTGTTGTTGCAAGCGTACAGATAGTTCAAAGTCGTTTATGTGAGGAAGTTTTGAACCATGATCCAATGAATCTTTGTGCAATACCTGCAATTGAATATCGGTGGCCTTCTCTCTCGCAAATTTATATCGCAACAATTCCTTTGCGAGTTTTTCCTCCGTAGTAATTTTTTGAAAAGTCAGGTCGTTCATTAGTCGACTGATTTCTTCTTGGATGACTTTGTCTCTGGAGCCATCCTGTATGACAAGATCGGACTTGGCCTCGTCTTGACTTCCATCCTCTGAAACGCCGTAATCTTTTGCAATATCCTCCACCAAATAATGAAGGTTGACAAGTTCCAAAACAGCCTTCTGGGATTTAAACTTTTCCAAGCCAATAATTTTGAAGAATTTGTATAAAGAGTAAAGTTTATCATCCTTTTCCCTTAGCTCTTTATCCATTAAGTAAGAGAGTTCACCAAGCTTTTCTGTCACCATATTGACTGCAGTATTATGGAAATTTACCGCCCTTCTTGTTTTGTGCAATTGAGTTTCAAAGCTTTTGGTGTCCTCGACCGGGAACAACGTTGGCGAAGGAACAAGTGCATTATCAGTTACGTGGGAAGTCATTCCATCTTCGTTCTCAAGGCGCAAGACATAATTGTGGGAGGCCAAATAGTCCTCTACGCTAAAATTGACGTGATTCCGCAAGGATAAATCGATAAATTTGTGATAGCCGATGAAAGTTTTGATGCATTTTTTGGACATGTTGTGGGCGACAATATGGAATGCTGTATTGCCGTTGTTATCTTGGTGGTTGATGAATTTGGAAATAATTTCCTTTTTATCCTCCAAGCTTCTTTTTTCATCGCCGTGCAGTAATTGATAATCTGGAAATCCAACTATTTTCGAAAAAACAACATCAAAATAGTAGTTTCCAAACCTTTCCTTTCTTATTCTAAATCCCAGATCGTTGTCATTCTTCAGAATGTTGTCGAATTTAGAAAAGTCGCAAGCAAGTGCAATGTGGTGTAGTACGCTTCGTCCAAGCTTATCGACTGAAAGAATAGAGTCGAAAAGTAAATCAAGAATCACAGGAAAATTGTTCAATTGGTAGCTGTTCCTGAATTGTACCAAAAACATAAGCGGGGTCTCACCATTAAAATTCTTGACTTCGCTATTGATAAAGTTCGAGAAAATCGATAGTAGAAATTCGATCATTCCAATATTTGCCATGGAGCATGCCCAGTGGAATATTGTATTACCATCATCGTCAACTGGCCGGTTGATATTGATCTTCTGGAGAGGTTGAGGTGGATTGAGCACCTTTTCAGGTAGTTCGAACAGGCCTGGTTTCGACGGGTTATCCAAATTGTTCTGAACGTTATCTTCCATGAGGTAATTAAGGAGCGTGTTAAAATAATCAGCAGACTCGGCGTCGTCAACAATGTCCTGGTCGTTGTTCTGCTGGTTGGTAGCACCCGTGGCATCTCCGCTAATACTACCGTTTAAGCTTAAAAGCTTGTGTGCAGAGTCCGGACTACGGTTTTGATAACTCTTTCCCTGAGAAGCTCGTTCCGAAAGAAGATTCTGTGAAACAACGAATGCACGCGAACCAAAAAGCTCTCTTCCAGACATGAACTCGTCGTCATCCGACTCACGCACGTTGAATGGATCGTGCTTGTTGATATTGATGCTGCCACGATAAGCTGCCCTAGTATCATCTTCGTCGCTATGATCGGCTTCTAAGTCGGCCTGACGAACGTTCATATTACTGGCCATGATCAGTAATGCGTCTCTCTCGGTATCTTGGCGGACCAATGGCGGTAGCTGATTTTGGTTCAAACCATGAGACCCAGAGAACGAGGTATCCGGGCGCGCACCTGATGAGAATGTTCCGATGCTGGGCCCCGAGCCCTGAATGGGCACGGTCTTGTTTTCAGTTAATGCGGGGGGCTTTCCACGCTGTGGCAACGCCACCCGTTTGGGTTTATCCTTGGAAGCACGACGCACATGTTCCAGGTCTATAGTATCGTCGCCGTTCTCTGCGTCCGTCTCTATTTTCATCCGCTTGGAGGAACCCGATGAGCCTGGCAGGTCTACTTGTGAGTCGCGTTTCTGTTTCGGGTTATGTGTCTGCAGCACCTGTCGCCTAGCAACATTCAGCGCAGATGCATGATTGTGTTTTGGGGCTGGTGGTGGTGTTGCAGACTTGCCCTCAACGTATTCGAACTCGAAAATTGGTTCTAGCACCTCGTACACGCCAAACGTACGTGCGATGTCAGCGCCAAGGGCCAATGGCACATATGTGCCCTGATATTTACCGTAGCCACCCTGTACTTTTTCGTGAATGCCGGTTTGAACGTCCTTTTCCAAGATACGCGTACGGCGGGCTTTGGGGAATTTGGCAATCTTCAAAATATGCGTGGCATTAATCCAGGAGTCCGACTTGCGCCGCATGATGGGGCCTTCGGGTGTCACAAATTCAAAAACGGGAACGTTTGAGTATGTGGCAGAGTAAATCTGCTGCAGTGGTGGTCCCATGTTGCAGTATGTGTTTTTTTTTTCTGTTCGATTTCGCCTGCCTTTTCTGGGGCTGTGGTTTTTTGTTTCGTATTTTTGAAGGGTTTTGAGATTAGTCTGACGGCTAATATTTCTCAGAAGGGTCTCAATTATTCAATTGAGCTTTGAAAATGGGTCTGAGATGCAAATGAAACAACGATATTAAGGCCCGTGGACAATGGAGTGTGATGCCTGCTTATATTTTATGGTCTGCCAAGTAAAGGGTATGTAGGACCGGGACTAGGAGATGTGCACGAGCAATAGATATTGGGCACGCTATTTCCAAAAATAAAAGAAAAACTGAATATGACAGGAGGCAAAAAAATTGCTGAACGAATAATCTGGCGAGTGATGAAAATGCTTGACTCGATAAGGGATCAGGATATGAAGCTGAATGAAGAAAAGTCCCTGGATTTATCGAGGTAAATATTCCTTGCTGCCGAGGACTAGCGCCTTAACACCGCTGTTTACAGTTGAATGTGAGCAGAGTCGTGTCACGTGATGAATCCGCGTGCGCGCGGTAAGTGCCGATCAATCATCAATGCATACCGCGTGTTGCCAGTGCTCTGGGTATAAGGATATTGAGCATGAGTAGTGGAAATTGTTGACAAAAGAGTCGGTAATGAATATTTAATGAATAAACTTGAGGAAAGAAAAATTTTATTGGATTTTTTAAAAATTGTGATCAAAAACCCATGTCCTGTGTGCGTGTTTTTGAAGGACTAGAGATGTAACTATCTATTCGGAATGGATAGCATCATTGTTTGGCGAGACAAGATTCTATTTTTTTTTCTTATTTTTTGAGGATGTGTTTTTCGTTTGGGTTTTGGATCTTTTTGCGTTTTTACTGCAACACTTGACCCATAATTATCTGACTTAGCATCTCGTCCTTTTGTCGATTACTGGTCCTAGTTTCGCAGCCAGCCAATTTATTAGCTCGTTATACAATACCGCTACAGAAATTTAAAAGACAACATTTGGGATAAATAAAGAATAAATTGTGGTTTACTGATCTAACCCACAATCTGACAGTTTCCCATGCTTCAGTCTTTCTGTCACACGACCAGTAGTATCTGTAGTTCGATGTGGCATAACCTTCCAACTACCGCAAAATCGAAAAGTCCAGTAAATACAGTAAGTTCAGCAAGTCCCACATTAGTCTTCCAAAGAAATTCTCAGCAATCAAAAGGGTCTTCGGTGTGTAAATATCTCTTAGTTATCTTGCCAGGGGATCGTTATTAGATAATGTGAGATTGTGGTACCCTTTTAACAACCTAGTTCTCGGCTCTCCGGGGGTCCTCGCAAACGCAGAAGGAAGTACAGTAAATACTGTTTTGGTTAAATTTTTGAACTACCCGCCACCACTACATTATACTCCTAAAAATCAACCGTATGAACATTGGCCTTGAAAGGATGTCTTGGGGTGCAAATCTGCATTTCGCGAACATTGAGCTTCAGCCCTACGCACATATACTATAAACAATTTTCAACTCTAGTTTCCTTCGACATCGAGAAACTATAGGCCAAGACATTAAAACAACCCAGCACAATGCAAATATAATTATCAAAAAACTTAAAAGCAAAAAGCAAAAAGTATAGTGTAAAATGTAAAATGTAAAAATGTATAAAGTGGACGGAAAGTAAAAGTGATGGTACAATTAATATAAGGTTGGAGAAATATGCAATGGGTGGGGGGAGTCAAGCAGAAGCACCAGTTTTAGGCCAAAGGAAGCAGGACCAAAACATCTTGTTTAAACGTTCATTGGACCCGAATGCACTGGCCCAAGACACACTGGATTTCACCCGAAAATCACATTGTAGAGTCTGTAGAGCACGGCGATGATCACCACAAGCATCGCCAGGAAGAAATAAAAGATATGCTTGGTGAATTGGTGCATATACAGCGCCGACGCCTGCGTGCCTGTGAGCGGTATGCTAACCACGTGTTCAGCCGCCCGATAGCACACTTCTCTTCGGTTGATAAGCTGGCAGTCGTTTTCTGGGACTTCCCGCTTCAAGATGGCCTTTCCCAAGAGAATGGAGGTGTACTGTCTCAACGAAGGGTTCACTGCAGCAAACACCATATCAAGCAATTTGGTCTCACGCTCGATCCCACAGGTGATGGTGTCGATTTTGGCCAACTGCTTGTGTACAGATGGAGTGAATACATGCAACAAACCGATTTGGTTGACGATGGTGGGAAGCCGGAAAAAACATCCTGCCCCCACTATCAGTTTCTGTACCATCTTTGTGTGTGTTAAGAGACACGGGACAAGGAGTTTACGTAAGTTATCAAAAGAATCAAAAAACACATCGATGCAGGTAAGCGTTTTGTAAACGAGGTCAAACGTGTCGACACAGCTCTGTAGAACCACAAGCGCCATTTTCTTGACCACACCCTCATAGTTTTTTTGTTCCCAGCCATCACTGGCCACTTCTATTTCCGACCCAAACACCATGTTGAAATCTGTCTCCAAACGGGCGAGCCCGACCCTAGCTTTAGTTGTCATGAATCGAAGATCTTCATAGTATGGAATCTTCAGTATCAACGTACTATAGATGGTGATGATATCCGTATAAAGATGAACAATCTTCTTTGTGCTGAGCAAATACTGCCGAGCCGTTGCATTCAAGCAATACCGAAATATCTCCGGATGTGCATGTATAAGCTGTTCTTCTTCGTCAGTTAGATATGATCTATTGAGGGAAATCGATTTGTCTCCTATTAGATAAGTCATGGTTTTTATTTTGTCGTCTCTTTTGTGTGTGTCTGCGCTTGGTTTCTTCTTCGTGGCGTTTTGTTCACTCGCAACCTCGCTGGTTTATTTTCTTAGTGTGTTCGATTTGCAAGTGTTACCTTTTTCTGTGTTTAAGTATGTTGCTTTTCCGTATGTTTATTAAATTGTTGTATTATTTTAGTTGCCCTTTAATAATGGTCTGATCATGCGTGCGAGATGCTTCGCTTCTGCTTTCGTGTACTGAGGCCGTTTTTCCCCTCGTTTTTTCCGTCACACTACTGGTGGTGATGGCGATGCGATACCGTAATGGGTCTGCGAAGCCCGGGCAGCCGTATAATAACTGAAACCCTTCGTAACTATGGGAATTGGTGGATTTTTTTTTTCAAGGTAATAGTAGCAGGATGTTTTTTAACATATTTCAAGTATTTTCATAAAAGAACAAAAAAATATGAGCCCGAGAAAGGAGGGCTCTCTTTGCTGGCTTCTAACGTTATGTGATTGACCGTGTGTCACATGACCAGCGCATTCGCCCTAACCCCGCCATGTTTTATCTCAGGTATTGCACATGGGACGCGTATTAGGAGTGAATTTCCAAGGAAAATATTAGAAATACTTTCGAAAAGTGGAAGTTTCTTTAAGTGACAAATTTTAAGTCAAAATCGAAACCAAGGCCTATAAAAGCGCCTTAAGTTTCAATAAGACTAAAAACTTTTATACTATGAATTCTTCCAAGATATCTGCAGCATACCTCTTGTGGAAGTGTTTACTCCAAATACTGCCACCCTGTATGTTGGCTATTTCTTGATCATGACTTCTATGACCTAAGCTTTAAGGCCTAGGTAAATCATTGCTCTAATTTGAAATCTTCCTCTTTTTTTTTTTTTTTTTTTTCTAACTTGTTTCGGGTTATCTTATACACTTAAAGGAGTCTGCTTGAACTTTTAAAAAAATTATGTCTTATGGACCATTGATGAAACAACTAACGTTTGTGATTCAACCCTGTCTTCACAAACGTGCTATTAGTATTTGTTTGAAGAAATAACAAATGGGTATACTCTGACAGGAGTGTGTATACCCTGATTTATTACACCCGAGAAAGGTGGATTATACACATACCATAGGCCAGCATAGAGGCGAGACCAAGGTTGGAATAAGAATAATCGACTAGTCTAATTGCCGAATCATGTTTACCAAAGCGTGGTCTAGTTACTTTTTTTTCTAGACCTTGCGACTTTGCCGAAATATAATTCACTTGAGCAATCTTTGAAAATTCCAACAAAATCGTAGAAACCACCAAACATTTGTAAAAAAATGTGTAGGTTTATCTTTTCTTTTAGAAAAATGTGTTTTGTTTGCAAGAGCTTTTCATCAAACACACAAACCCAAAAATCAAAATAATAACTATATAATAACTTCGCGGTATATCTCATGGTTGGTAAAGTAGTTTTTTTTTTTTTTTTTTTTACTTTTGTAATACAGTTATAGTCTCTTAAATACATCAAATTCATCAAATACCTCAAATATATCGTTTCAGTAACTTCTCAGTCAGAAGTTCAACTCTTGTCCAATTTCGCTTATGACGGAAGTATTATGCGAAGTTAATAAGAGGAGTAAGATTATTTTGGAAGTAGACATCTACTTCTTCATTTTATTCAAAACAAATTAGGGCTCCAATTGGTCAAGAATAATCCCCGAAATCTAATTCTAAGTGGTTTTTTTTTTTACCTTACGAAGAATGAAATGCGATATTTTTGTGTTTTTCGCATCACATCTGTTGAAAGCATTAGAGTTATGGAGGTGTAAGTGTCAGCTCCAGGTCCGGTGAAGGGTAGTTCAACCATAGGTAATTCAACAATATGTGTATTATTGTACTTGATACTTGCTTGACTCTTTACCCAGAAGGGGTAAAGGCCGGTTATTATATAATCCCTGATTCCGCACTTGCGGCCAACAGGAGCGGCTAACAGGAGCGGCTAAGTGCGGAGTAGATCACGAAACAAGAGAGGATAATAGCTCACCCATTGTAGGCCAAGTTGTAGTGGCCACGTGTGAGCAGAAACGACGTAACGGCCAACCCAAGTGGGTCACGTCTCTGACAGTAAGCTTCGAAACAATACAGAAAAAACATATAATGTGTAAGCTCCACATAAAATTTTCGCTATTATACAGTTTCATCAACGCTTCTTAAAAAAAGAATAATCTCGAAGTCAGGACTTGCAGAGAATTCCTACCCATCTCTCCTTTTCATACTCAACAATTCTGAGTTGTGTCAGAAGTATCCAACGGAGACTCAAACTATCTTTCAGCACACACTGTTCACGTTAACAAATACCTCCTCAAGCAACCCTAGTCAGAAATCTTCTAAAATTAACAAATCCAAGAATTTTTTTCAGCAAAAACATTTAAGTCAAACACCTTTCATTATATAATCGTTATAGACACACTGACATATTCCCTTTACAACGATATCATTCTGATCGTCACGCGCAATCTACAATAACGCCGCCAGACTGTATACATCTCCTCATATCTTCAAACACACGTCTGTCTCTGCTTTTCCATACCATTAATCACACAAACCGTCAGAAACACCAACCAAGTACAAATACCCACACCATGGGATTCTTGGGATTATTCGGCCTGAAACTGTTCCATCCCGAAGAGTTCGAGCAGCAGCTAACGGCGCTCACCCAGGCCATCTCTCAAACAAAAGAACAGCTCACTGCCCTCACGGCCAAGCAAAAGGCATGGCGACGGTCGCTCTGTTTGTACTGCGTGGTGGTTTATTTATCCTACGTGGCGTTTCGGTACAAAACTTCTATAAATCATCTAGGGCCTTATGCGCGAGGTAAATCCCGGCTTGCGGTTTTTGTGCTGGGCCAAACCCACAGGGAATTGGCTGCTATTATATTGTTACCAGTAGCCATTGGTCTTGTAGTGTATGTGGTGAATGCATTGTTCACAGTGTTGATCCGCAGCAAAAACAGGACGTTACGGGGGCTCCTAAAGAAACATAAGGCCAAGCTTGATGAATTGAAGGATGTGACGAACTTCAGCCGGACGAACCAGATTCTTGAAAAATTTGATACCAAGCCAGGACCTGAGACTAATGATCAGCTTGCTACAAAAGACAAAGAAAGTCAACAGAACCAGCAGAATTTGAAAAGTGTCCAAAATAATAAAAGTCTGCAACATCAGCCGATTTCGCAGAATCCTGGAATCAACCAATATAAGAAGAGGCTTCCTCCCACGGTAAATCTACCTAATAACACACCTCCTGGGCTGCAACCCACAAAAAGTATCAAGGAAAAACACGTGGCCGAGAATGATGTACTTAAATCGCATACACAAGCAGTCCAGCCGGGGCCAGCCAAATTGAGCTTTCAGGACCGATTACTTGATTTCATCATTGGCTCCGACCATAATGAAAATGTCGAGAACCGATATGCTTTGATCTGTGCCAATTGCTACACACATAATGGCTTGGCTCCTCCTGGGTGCGAAAATCCCAATAGTGTGACATATATTTGCCGCCACTGTGGATACATTAACGGTGCGCTTGGTGCGAAGGGAACGGGCGCAACCTGTTCTGTCAGCCCGGGACCTGGGGTAACTTCAGGTGGCCTTGTTGTCGGAAACTTGGAAATCCCGAGCAGTTCAGAAAGCCCGGTTAGTAATCTTGAGACTGGCTCAGAGCTTGCGTCTGGAGGTCTGAAGCCTAGTTCGGGGTCCGATAAAGTTAAGGAGCCAAAATTCCTGGAAAATACTGAGGTCTCCGACAGGAAAAAGGATACCTAGACTAGGCCTAAAATATAGAGAAAGGGGTGTTTGGGAGACGGCGAACATTCTCGGAGGTATTAAGAAAGGAGCCCACGTGGGCTAAGGTTGGTTGTGTGTTTGTGTGTTTGTATGACATCACGGGTCGAGGGTGTATGTTGTATTATGTTGAATGTACCTCTGAGAAAAGATATCACGTTATTTGGGTCTCTCGAAATTTCCTTTTCCGAGGTACCCTTTTAACATAGAGTCGCGGGTTATTATACTGAACTTACTAATGTTTCATGTTTGTTGAAACCTCTTTTTAAGTTTCCTTCCTTCCAATTAAGGGAAGTTAAAGAATTGCCGTGTGTATAGTAATAAATTTAAATGTCGTAAGTAAAGTAGTGATTACCGAAACGCCATGTGTGGTTGTTTTCGAAAAATTACTAAAATATTAACGCTATAGGAAGCCCAGGACTGTTTTTCTTTTCTATGCTTTTTAGGTAATATTCTGTCCTTTTCTTTCGTCCTACTGAGCGGCGTCTGGAGAAATACTTATTCATTTCTTCGCCAAAATACACCGAATATATCCCTTCTTTACTGACAAATTTTCCTATAATTGGTTTTCTAAAAAGCGGCAGAATCCCTTCAATCAGCCTCTGATTGTGATTTTCCTAATAACGATTAAAACCTTGTGAGTTCTTTTTGTTTTCTAGCTTTTTCATCACACTGTTTCATAAATATATGTGCTCTTCTCTTTATTCAGCTACACAAGTCTTGCCGAAGGTACACACGTAAAGTTTACTACATGGGTCTCTTAAAACGATATTAGATTTGTTTAGTGAAACATAATCCCCTTGACATATACAAATAAAACTTACCGAATTTCCAATGCATGTATGAAGAGTGTTCCTAAAAGGACGGGTTTGATTACACTAGTAGAGAATTATAAGTTGATTTGGAGTCGTGGAATCAAAACTAAGTCACTTGTAGGAAAGAATTGACTGAAGAATCGCACAACACTCTAAGCACACCCAAAGCTTTGAGTTTCAATAGAATCCCTCAAGTGTATCACAAAAATTCTTTACACGATAACGCAAATGTCAAAAACAATTAACTTTTTTAAAAAAAGGGGGGCTAGCTCGAGAACAAAAAAGAAGGGCCTACTTTGAAACAGATGCATAATATCGTAGAAAGCCCCCCAGTTGAAAAGTGTAAAGATGGAACCAACCCCAAACCTTTTCAAATTACCGAAAACTACCAAAGGGTTCCATGGTTCTTTGAATGTTTCAGAAAGACACAAAACATTAATCAAAATGAATATTCAACTGCCCCGACCCCTTGAAACGCACAGATTTGTATCTAACCTACTGAACTCTAAGCAATGAGAGATATAATTACATTGGAGAATAAAACTACACTGAATAGTCATGAATACTCATCTCTTAGAAACTAGCTTATATCAAAAACTTCGCACATCTAAGACAACTCCATAATGGCGTTGACCATGTCACCCTTGTTCTTTCTCAAAGCAGAAACTGCCTTGGCTCTGGAAACTTGGGTTTGCTCAACAATGATAGAGATATCGTTGGCATCCAAACCAGACTCGTCAACGTCTCCGTCTGCTTCCTCGACCTCCTCAACCTTGTTGTTAGCGTTCAAAGAAGCCTTCTCAAGGTCAGCAGTAATGGACTCTGGGCTCTTGTCTGCAGGAGCATCGGTGGCAGAGGCATCAGAAGCACCAGCAGCGGCGGCAGCACTTTGAGCAGCTTGGGCCTCGGCCAATCTCTGGTTCATGTCATCGACCTTGGCTTCACCAAAGACGACGTATGTGCCGGCTGGAGACTTGTACACATCTGGGGAGTCAATGGCGTAGATCAAGTTACCTCTTTGCTTGAAGGTGACTCTAGAGATACCCTTGACTTGCTTCAAGTTCAACTTCTTGATAGCATCTCTGGCCTTCTTCTCGTTCTTGGAGATGATGTTGACCTCGGCACCTTGTGGGATTTCTTCAATGGACATTTTTAGGAGTTTATTTGAAAAATATAATTAAACGTGTGGAGAAAAAAATTGAGAACTCGACAAGTTGAAAAAATTTGGTTGGATTTTCGTCGACGCACGCATCTGTGTGCAGGCCGTCGCAACAATCCACCTGAGTACACCAATCCAACAAGGAAGTCGGCATTAATTGGTTTTTTTTTTACTTAACTAGCATATAGTGGGGCTGAAGGGTGTTGTATTTTGTTATCAATTGCCTATAATCTTTCGCTTTTTTCTCTTCTCCTCTATACTTTGCCGGAATGGTCGTTTTTGGCCCTGAATCACACTCGTCATAGGACCGAGCATGGCAGCGTGCTTAGTAGGTGTATGTCCCCGCTTAGTACTCACGAAGCCTGAGCTTCTTTAATAAGTCTTCGGTTCTTTTTAAATGACCAACGTATTTTATTTTGGTTTAAGGGCAGCTTCTGCACTTAAGAATAGGCGTACGCTTCTTGTACAAGGATAGATACCTGGGAAGTTGGGACATCAAGATTATTCAGGTGGCATAGATTTCCATCTATAAGGGTCCAATGTTTCACATGCTTTTCTAAAAGGGCTTGGAAGAAATTCAATGGAGATGTGGAAGCAAACAGACCACTTCAATTAGTGTTGAATTTCTAAAATTTCAGAATACAAAAGACACCTCTTGAAAGAGTCAAAGAACGATTATGGCTTGGGCATTCCGTGGGGCTCAATTAGCCTATTCGCCTCGCTTCCTACCTAAAAAAAAAGTGCCCAATGAAGTATCCTTCTGGACAGAAAATCTCTCTTTGATTGCATCTATCCTTTGGCACCCATGATTCAGCTTTGGATTTCGAGTCAATTTTGTTTATTGTAGAGCAATTTTGTTACAAAGGCTTGTATCTTGTTTTCAAAGGGTAAATTCACCCTCGGTGATACCTCTTTAACTTTCAAAAATGCTGCGAATTTTCCTTAGGAAGGTGGGTTTCTTTTAATTACATTGCTTCATAGGATATAAAGAAGATTTCTGTCATGATAACATTTTTTTTCTCTTAGAAGGTATGCCATCAAGTTGCCAGAGTTTGTATTCGGGTGATAATATTCGCTATCTTGACAAAGAAACAATGATTTGTTCTTAGAACTGATGTTGGCATTTTTCATGTTTTCTAAACCTAATTGAAAGAAAGAAACTTATTTGGTTGCATTTTCTTGGTGATTTAATCTATAAATGGGTCAAATCTTGCACTGAAAAATACCAAAAAACTTCGAAATACTTCAGTCACAGACGAATTCCCCCTCTTATTAGAATTCCATTTTAGTTTTGGGCGTTAAAATCTTTTGAGATTCGCTCGGGATTTGTTGGACAGTGTCTCCAAGCCCCAGAATGAGAAACTCGAAAGCTGACAGTAAATAGTCTTGCGGGTTAAAAACAATTCGAATTTGTAAACACACTGAAATTTAAAAGCTCTCCTGGAAAGAGATTCAAAAAACTTTACTGACTCGTTTCCTATTGAAATCCTTTTATACCCCAGGAGCAAACGTTGCTCATAGGAAAAAAAAAATAGTATTCCTGAAGACTTTGAACAGAGAAATATGAAGCTAAAAAGGTATAATTATCCACCACTAAATGAAAGGATCTAAATGAAAATCAAATATCTAGTGTTCAAGAGATATTTGGAGTCAATAATAAAAATTTGATTAGTACTTTCTCTCTCGATTTCTGGAAGTTAAACTCCCTCGCGCGTGCAAGCCCTCGTTTCTGAATAGAAAACCATCACGGCCAAGTCAATTTGAGATTTACTTCCCCGAAACCCGAGCAGATATTATGCGGGATTTTCTTCAGAGTCTCTTTTTTTTGGCTATCAAATCTGTGTATTTTCGTGAAAGCTTTGTTGTACGCTATTAGGGGCAATATTTACAAATGCCATTGGTTTGCATTAATTTTCATAATTTTCCGCTTTTAGCTCTTGGGATTTCATTTCCAAATTTAAACGAAAAATGCAATTTTCACTGTTTTTCGACTTTTGTTTGATCACTTCTTTGATCGTTTTCTTGGGGGCTAATGTTCTTGCCTATGACTACAATCTCCTGATTGAAACACCTCCAGAATTCACTACTCTTAATAGACTTACACACCTGGAAATTTGCGAGGCTGTCTGTTCAACACCCATAGGCTCTCGCATTTACTTTGTGTATGAGGCCGAAATGCTTGTTTTGAGGCATTGTTTCAAAGGCTTCAGTACTCAAAAACTCATGATCGAAAAGATGATTGACGATCGCTCATACTACAACATGGTGGGCAAACACCATTTTGACGAGCTCACCGCCGCCGTTAGGCAGCTTAACTATGCTTTTGATGGCATCAATAAGACATTTTTGACCCAGTTTGACCCCATTGCGAAAAACTATGGCCTTGAATCACCCGTTCGTCTCGAAAGCCGAGTCATGGTTCTTCTGGTTGATATCAACCGCCTCCAAATGAAATGGCTTTCTGGTTATTATAAACATGCTCAAAAGAATCCCCCCAAAGGCACCTTCTCAACGGTATTCTGGTAGTTTTGATTAACCTTTGAATAGTGATATAATTTGGTGACTATATGATTTGCAATTACTTTTAATATATGAGGGTTTTTGAGTGGGGCGTATGCTATGATCTTGCCCAAAGCGTTATGTTGCCATATTGAACGATTTTGGACAATAAAATACAAAGGACATTGAATTTTGGTTAAGCAAGCGATTTATTTTCAAAACATTCACTTTTAAAATAGTAATTTCAAGGCACTTATTTTTAAGCTTTAGGTCTTTGTAATAGCAAAGATCCCTAGAAACTGGGTCATTTCCTTGACAATTTCTTACAGTAATAGAATATCTAAAAGCTGTAAATGAAAAAATACTATTCATTTTTTACCTTAGATCTTAAGTTATGCTCCTTAACTCCTTCGGTGGCTGTTTACCCATAAATAAAGTCTTTCTTGAGGCCCAAAAACTCAATTGGTCCCAAATGGAACTCTTTTCTTCGTTACAAGCAAGAGTTTGTCTCCAAAAACGAAAGATTTTTTTTTTTTGGTGCCACTGTCATGGTACCACAGTATATCCACTTCCATATAGTATTATGAGCCCAATTTCAATACTGTTCAACTCCCATTTATGATTCAAACTTATTTCAGTCAACATTGTTGTGGAATTAGTTTTAACAAGGTTCAGTTTTGAAAATAGATGTTTTCAAAATTCTTGTAGGATATACGTATTGTATGTGGCAGCGATGCTTTTCTTTCCGTAGCTGAATTCTCATCTTATATGGGTAATGCTTAGTCTGACTACAATGAAGTTAAGATTCTATTCACTTTTCACATTCAGTTGTCTGAACCTACCCTTGATAAAATGAATCAGTGAGAAAATTCAGAATCTTTTCCTTTCACCTTCTCTGATCGTCCTGTTCGGGCCGAATGAACTCCCCATGTCATGCCTCGAAAGAAAGGTAGCCCGATTTTAAGAGAGCAGTTGTTCAAAACTTGTGTATTGAAATCAGTTGGGTCAAAGATTCATTTGTCAAAAACAGAAGATACTAAACTGTCAAGAGATAGATGGTGAAATTCCTTCTTTATGATGCTTTTTGCACTCTTAGGGAGCGGGGGGGAGAGAAAATGAATCTGGAATGTTATTTTTTCAGGTTAAAATTTTATTGATACTTATAGGGTTTTTTGTTTTTGTTTGTGGAATTTTCTGTGAGGGTTAAAAAATTGTCAGATTTTGAAAGCCTTCAATACTTTTGAATTTAATGTGTAATCCAGACCAGTTGACAAATTTCAGAACACTAACTGAATCGCTAAAAAATGACTATTAGACCATTTATCCAAAAATGTCGATTTCTATCAAAATCGAGTATTAAATTTTGAAAAATCACCACAGGAAAGAATTCTTGAGTCAAAAATTTGGTCTACGATCAAATTTTATGTATTGACTCGTCTACAGCTCATGAGGCTTGCGCAGCTTGGAGGTGTATCGGAGGTAGCACCTCATACAGGATATCTGTTCTACATGCCCCCCATGATGGACTGATACGATACTTGCCCCAATGAATTCGTGATCTTATCGAATTTTCTGTTTTTTAATTAAGTGTTCCCGAGTTCTTTGGATTTTGAATGTCAAAGAATGTCAGAATTGTTTTCAAGTAAAGTTGGCAACCTTCCAATCTTAAGATACAGAAGGCAACCGGAAACAATAGTCAAGCTGAAGGAATAATAAAACGAGGAAGCCTTCGATACCGTGAACAAAAAACAAGTAAATTCCTATAAAACGTCAGCCAAAGCTTCGGTTAAACTACTTTGAAGTCAAAAAACTTTTCTAACTACTTGGTCAGGTAATAATTTAGGCCAGTTTGTGTTATCAGAGCAGGTTGTGGACCTAGCGCGGATTTTGACCATAAATGTTCCAAATGGCACAGCAACAAAACAGAGTGCCACACATTTCTAGGACAAGGTGGTAAAAAACAAATAATGGGATTTGAATATATAAAAAGTAAAGAAAAGCAAAGAAAAGCACAGCCTCAAAACTGACTAGAAAAGACCATGAAAATATTTCTTAAACAGAAAATGAAATCCAAATCTAATCATTGGATCTATTCTGGTGCGTGGGATTAATAACCCGCCCGTGTGTATAACCACATCTTTTAAGCGATTGATTTCTGAGATCTTATTTGCTGACAAATTGCTCCGTATTTTGGTAAAACGTACCTGATTGATGACTCAAAAAAGGTAAAATTAAGAAGATCTCTAAGGCAATAATAATGCAATTTATGGAAAATCTGCCCCTTTTCTTTTCCTCTCTTTTCCTTGCCTCTTCTACCCACCGTGTCTCTTCTGGTTTGGTTTGGTGGGAGTGGTGTCAACGCTTCTCTAGGCTTAGGCGCAGCCATCATCCGAACTCCCCGAAAACGGGCAACGGGGCAACGGGCTCGGCACGGAAGTGTGTCCCAGGTGCGGGATTTCGGGACACGGGATTTCGGGACATATCCTCTCCTCTCCTCACTATGAGGAGGCACGGGTGGAGTGTTCCCTGGCCGGATCCCATTAGCCGGACAACCCGCCCCGCATGCCAGACACCTGCGCTCTATACCCTCCCGCATAAGTGGATAGGCCCTTTCTCACGCCCAAGCAACCTCAATTTCACTCCACTGCATCGAGCACACTTGGGCCCGAACCACTTTTGGATTGTTTTCACTTGGTCCTTCCTCCACTTACACCACTGGAAAGTGATCTTGCCCGCCAGCTGCGCCCCGTGCAATCTCCATCTTACCTCTTTAAAGTCGGCGAATATTTTTTCAATTTGCAATCGGCGCTTACTAATTTTCATTGATATCCTATCAAGGGTTGTTTTCAATTTTTTTTTCCTACTGTTTTTTTGTTTTGTTTTACAATGGAGTCTGATTCAAAAAAGTCCGCTTCCTCGGAGGGCATTTCCAAGGAAAATAGAAACGACACCATCTCGTCCTCGAAGGACTCGGCAATACCCGTCAAAGGCAGCTATACCATGGAAGATTATAACGGTGCCGTGCCTCCGTCGTTCAAAGAGCGAATGCATCTTTTTTTCTACAACAAAGGGTTGGCGGACCGCCCGGAATATTTACAGAATATCTACAACAAAATCCCTCGGTTCATCTATGTGAACCACCCATTGCCGCAGAATATTACCGACCCACATTCAGGGGCAATTGTTCTCGATTACCCGCGGAATAAAATTCGGACCACTAAGTACACCCCATTATCCTTCATCCCCAAGGACCTCACGTACCAGTTCCGCAAGGTCGCCAACACCTACTTCTTAATATTGGTAATCT
The DNA here is from genome assembly GCA_030583145.1 of Metschnikowia vanudenii. Classification (NCBI taxonomy): domain Eukaryota; kingdom Fungi; phylum Ascomycota; class Pichiomycetes; order Serinales; family Metschnikowiaceae; genus Metschnikowia; species Metschnikowia vanudenii. The sequence goes on along the minus strand of JAJMHT010000035.1, from coordinate 52,329 downwards.
TGGGTGCATTCCAGGTGTTTGGCGTGGCAAGCCCCGGTCTTGCAGCAGTGCCCTTGATTGTCATCGTCACCATCACTGCCATCAGAGATGCCTTCGAGGACTATAAGCGTGGGGCAAGTGATACTGAGCTCAACAACACGCCTATTCATCTTTTGCAGGGGTTTAAAAACGTCAATGTTGAAACTAACTCCGTCAGCTCATGGCGAAAGTTCAAGAAGGGATGCACACGCGCTACTCGCCTGACGTTTAACGGGTTCCGAAAATTCGGCCACATTTTTTCCAGTAAGGAGAAAAAAGCCCAGAGGGCACGCGAAGAAGCTGCAGACAACGAAAACGCCTTGCGCCGTGTTTCGACCGTGATATCCGACTACTCGCATGTAGACGGCCGGCCGTCGATGGCATCACGCCGCCAGCGGAAGTCATACCATCTGCAAGTATCCCGTGGCCCGGCTCTGGCCCCACCTGATAGCTTATTGAACCCCGAATTGGTGAAAAACTCCACCCAGGACGACGACAGGCACGTTGTGTTCAAAAATAGAAAGTGGAAGGATGTCAACGTGGGAGACTTCATCCGTGTGCGTGCCAATGAGGAGGTTCCTGCGGATGTAGTAGTCATATCGACATCAGATGCAGAGGGAAACTGTTTTGTAGAGACAAAGAACTTGGATGGTGAGACCAACTTGAAGAACAAGGCATCGCTCCAATGTGGGTCTTCTTTAAAACACTCACGCGACCTCAGTAACACGAAGTTCTGGATTGAGTGTGATGCTCCAAACTCTCAGTTATACTCGTTCAAGGGTACTATCCACTATGAGAACTTCGACCACCTGGGTAAATTGGTTAACGAGGATGAGAAGGAGTCAATCACCAACGACAACGTGCTCCTTAGAGGTTCGACCTTGAGAAACACGAAGTGGGTGATTGGTGTTGTGGTGTATACCGGATTGGAGTCTAAAATCATGTTGAACAGTGGCATTACACCGGAGAAAACCTCGAAGATTTCCCGTGAGCTTAATTTATCCGTCATAATCAACTTTATTGTATTGTTTGTGATCTGTTTCATCTCCGGTCTTATCAATGGTTTGTTTTACGACCACACAGACTCTTCCAGAATCTTCTTTGAATTTGCAGCATACTCAAAGACATCGGCTGGAAATGCCGTGCTTGCATTTTTTGTGGCGCTCATCATTTACCAGTCATTGGTTCCAATTTCTTTGTATATCTCGATCGAGATCATCAAGTCCGCTCAGGCATTTTTTATCTACGCGGATGTGAAAATGTACTACGATAGATTGAACTTCCCATGTACACCAAAATCATGGAGTATATCCGATGACTTGGGCCAAATTGAATACATCTTTAGTGACAAGACAGGTACTTTGACGCAGAATGTTATGGAGTTCAAAAAATGTACTATCGATGGAAAGTCTTATGGTTTGGCCTACACAGAAGCCAAGCAGGGAATGGATAAGAGAAATGGTGTTGACATTGTTAAAGAGTCCGAGCGCTGGTCCTCAGCCATCAAAGAGGATAGGAAAGAAATGATCGACAATGTTCAGGCATACACTAACAACGGCCAATTTAGAGAAGATGCTTTGACTTTTGTCTCCAACGACTACATCAAAGATACCATATTGCCGCAATCCTTGGACAAGGCACAAAAGAAGGCAAATGAAGACTTCATGTTCGCTTTGGCGTTGTGTCACACCGTTGTTACCGAGGAAAATGAAACGGATCCTAGCCTTAGGGACTTCAAAGCAGAATCTCCCGATGAAGCCGCTTTGGTGGCTGTAGCAAGAGATGTTGGTATCGTCTTCCGGGAGAGATTCAGAAAAACTCTTGTCCTTGATGTATACGGAAGATCATATGAGTATGAGTTGCTTCATATAATCCCATTCACTTCAGCAAGAAAGAGAATGACGTGCATTCTTAAATCCCCCGAAGGGAAAGTTATCATGTACACCAAGGGTGCAGATAATGTGATTTTCCAAAGGCTTAATTCTGAAACGTCCAGCAACATGTTGAAGAAGACCGCCTTACACCTAGAAGATTTCGCAAAGGAGGGATTGAGAACCCTTTGCATTGCTTCGAGATTCCTTGAAGAAAAAGAGTTTCAGGACTGGTTCATCAGATTCAGGGAGGCCAATGCTTCTATTGAGGATTCCAAGGATGCCATCATCGATGAATTGAACGACGAATTGGAGCGTAACCTTACCTTGCTCGGAGGCACCGCCATCGAGGACCGTCTTCAGCAAGGTGTCCCTGACTCTATTTCTATTTTGAGTAACGCTGGAATTAAGCTTTGGGTATTGACAGGTGACAGAATCGAAACCGCCATCAATATTGGATTCTCTTGTAACTTGTTGGGTAATGATATGAAGCTACTTGTTGTTCGTCCGGAAGATGAAGAATCTGATATCCAGTATATTGATGGGCTCATCACAAAATACTTGGTAGAAAACTTCGGAATTTCAGTTTCGACACCAGAGGAAATACAAGCTGCCATAAAAGCCGCAAAAGCCGATCATTCGGTTCCAACATCTAACGCCGCATTAATTATTGATGGTGCTGCTTTGACATTAGTCTTCAACGAGGATGAGGCATTAAGACAGAAGTTCCTTCTTTTGGGTAAGCAGTGTAAGTCTGTTATTTGCTGCCGTGTCTCTCCTTCTCAAAAAGCAGAGGTTGTTCAGGTTGTGAAAAACAACCTCCAGGTTATGACTCTTGCAATTGGAGATGGCGCCAATGATGTTGCCATGATCCAAGCAGCAAATGTTGGTGTCGGTATTGCTGGCGAGGAAGGAAGACAAGCTGTCATGTCTTCTGACTACGCTATTGGTCAATTCCGCTTTCTTACGAGATTACTTTTGGTTCACGGAAGATGGTCATACAAACGATTGGCGGAGATGGTGCCATGCTTTTTCTTCAAGAACGTGGTGTTCACATTCACGTGTTTCTGGTATGGCATCTACAGTAACTTTGATGGGTCGTACCTCTATGAGTACACATACTTGATGTTCTACAACTTGGCATTTACTTCTTTGCCCGTTATCATTCTCGCGGTCTTTGACCAAGATGTATCGGATTCGGTGTCTTTGGTTGTTCCCCAATTGTACAGGGCAGGGATTTTGGGCGAGGATTGGTCCCAGTTCAAGTTCGTTTGGTACATGATTGATGGACTTTACCAGTCGGTGATTTCATTTTTCTTCCCTTATTTGTTGTATTACGTGACATTCCAAAACCACGAGGGCTTGCCAGTCGACCATAGATTCTGGCTTGGTGTTTTGGTGTGTGCAATCTCTGTGACGGCTTGTAACATCAACATTTTATTGCAGCAACGTAGATGGGACTGGCTCACTTTGTTGATTAACGCATTGTCGATTTTGCTCGTATTCTTTTGGACGGGTGTGTGGTCATCGCGTCCTTGGGTTGGCGAATTCTATGCTGCGGCCCCTCAACTTTTGGGTACCTTGGGATTTTGGTGCTGCTTCTTTGTCGGATCGGTCGTTTGCATTTTGCCTAGATTCATGCATGACTTCCTCAAGAGAAACTTCTTCCCCAAGGATATTGATATTGTGCGTGAAAGAGTAGCAGTGGGTGACTATAAGGATTACCCAAGTGGCTACGACCCAACAAACATCGAAGATATTGAACGTCACAGAATTCTCCAAAGACTTAATGAAGGTGACACAGAGTTGTTGGAGAAGATCGAGAAGGCAGTGGACCCTGAGACTACATCGGAGCATTCTAAAGACGACCATACGCTCGCGCGGGCTTTCAAGTCTATCAAGAGAAAGACGACGATCACGAGGTCAAGGCGGAACACAGCTAGCAACCAAGCCAAGTATAATAAGGAGCTTATGGAAAAGCCGATCAATTTGGCTCAGTTGAGGGCAGATATGATCCGTAGAGGCGAGTACAAGACCGGCGGACGCACCTCTCTCGACAGAATCACCACAACTCACGGGCTTCCTGGGCTCACACAGGCCGAGACACTTATGTCTTACCACACTAGAAATAGTATTAATTTTGAGCGGTGATCGTGGAAGGTACAGAAAGATTGTTCACTACGCCCAACGTTTATCAATGTCCCACAAGGCTCCCCATGCCTACTCACAGGCTCCTCTCGTTTATTTGGGGGCTTTGTATGTATTAGATATAGACATTATTAGATCCTGGGTTTCTTGGATGATTGCTTCAGATGAGCTTTTTACATAGACATAATTTGAGTCTTGATATATGCATAAAATACCAACTTGATGCTTAATGGCGAAAATTTTCACAACACCGAGGGTGCCTTGAGGTGCTTTCAAGAAAACCTTCATAATCGAGATTACTGTTCTTCCTATGTCCGGAATACTATGCGAAAAAATGATGGTACATACTTTTAGTACGACCATTTTGGGCTACGCTTTCTAGAACCCAGAACCTGTCCTCGATATATTTGCAGCCAAATATAGGCATCATTCGAGTGCCTGGTCTCGTTTTTTTGGTGTTCATTTACTTTGATTCCATGTCTTCGCTTCATTATTTGGGAAAATCCCCTTTTTTACACGTACGAAACTATCTCGACGATGAAGGATCTCACATACTGAATGCTATTCTGGTTATCAAAGAAGTATGTCCTTCATGGGTATTACTCCCTTTTATATATATAAAATCTATTGTGAGTTACAAAAAAAAAAAAAAAAATACGTCAATATAGTTCCACGTTTTGATTTCTAACTCTGGGAGCAGTCTCTTCACACACGAACCGTGACTGACAGTATGCACCAGGTGCCGTAGAAACGACACTTGTAAATGGAAAAGTACTCAAAAGATCAAAAGTGCTGGTTTATAATTAATTTTCTTTTTATTATATCTTACTGCAACCATTTTTTTCTTCATGTTGTCATAAAATTAGACAGAAGTAATGATGTACACTCAACTTGGAGGGTTTCTAAACATGGCCCTTTTCACATGGTCGGGAAGTGGTCCTAGGAAGTTCACTATTTTTTCAGGACAAGCCCGAAAAAAAAAGTTAAGGGGCTGCAGCTCAAAAAAGAGCTTCACTTATATAAGCATTGAACCAAGCTTCTAAAAACTTGAAATACCAGTAAGCATTCAAAAAGAAAAAAAACTTTAAACACCGGTTGGCTCTTTACCATCGTTTTATCCACGATCGGTATACCCATGTCGGTGATATGAGTAGCTGAGAAGATGATTACTCTCCACTAATTTACATTTGAGACTTACTTTACATTCGGTAGAGCATAAATGTATACTGAGTCCCTAATTGATTTTTTTCTTTCCAGAAAAAAACATCACAACTATCATATTAATACTCAATCATAGCAAATTAGCAATACCTTGTTACCCACATCAGATCACTGCCCGTGCCCGCAATGGTGCGCGCCGGCCAGGTTCCATGCATGGAGATGAGGCCGTCTCTCACTACATATGGCTTTGTTCACTGCACACGAAAACTGGACATAAGGGTTCTCTAAAACCTATCAAAACACACACAAATCCCCCACACATATAATTCATCTCCTCAAGCATGGTATCGTTCACTTTGCTCACGTCTGGCGGCGAGCGCAACGCGTGTACGGCTACTCTTCTTGACTTTGATGGAGAGATCCGGGTGTTGGCCGACCCGGGTTGGAACGGCGATAATCCAGAAGACGTGCTTTTTCTCGAGAAGTATTTAGGTGATATCGACTTCATGGTACTCTCCCAGTCGACGCCCGAGTTTGTTGGTGCATATATTTTGCTCTGTATCAAATTCCCCATGCTCATGCGTGCGATCCCAGTCTACACTACGGTTGCAGTCAGTCAATTAGCCCGTGTGTCCACGGTCGAGTTTTATAGGGCGCGTGGTGTTTTGGGCCCTGTGGCCACGGCGTTGTTAGAAGTCAGCGATGTCGACGAGTGGTACGACAAGGTTGTGCTGGTGAAATTCTTCCAGAACATGGCGATGCTAGAGAACAGAATTATGCTCACGGCATATAACTCGGGCCATACTTTGGGTGGAGCTTTTTGGCTCATAACAAAACGCATGGAGAAGGTCGTGTATGCTCCCACATGGAACCATTCTAAGGATTCGTTTTTGAACAGCGCAGGCTTTATTCTGGCTTCTTCCGGCACACCTGTGCCGTCGCTTGTGCGGCCTACCACACTCATCACAGGGTCTGATTTGGGCTCGCCCATGCCACACAAAAAACGTGCCCACCAGTTTCTACTGCTTGTAAACGCAACCTTGGCCAATGGAGGTGCTGTGCTATTACCAGTGTCGATTTCTGGACGTTTCCTCGAACTTCTTCACATCATAGACGACCATTTGCTGAACCTCCCGGGGGCTGCCATTCCCGTCTACTTTCTTTCGTACTCTGGAACAAAGGTCCTCAGCTATGCTTCCAACCTCTTGGACTGGATGTCATCGCAGCTTATCAAACAATATGAGGGCCTTGCAGCCGATTCCCGTGCATATAGCCAGGTCCCTTTTGAACCGGCGAAAGTCGACTTGCTCCTGGATCCACGCGAACTCATTCAGCTTCCGGGCCCGAAAATCGTGTTCGCGTCAGGGCTTGACTTCGGCAGGGGTGACCTCTCTACTCAGGCGCTCCAGTATCTCTGCCAAGACGAAAAGTCCACACTTATCCTCACGGAAAAGTCTTCCTTCGCCTCGTCTGATCCCGTCACTGCCAGTCTATACGACGAGTGGTACAAGTTAGCATCTCAAAAATCCGGCGGCACCCCCGAGGACGGAATCCCTGTACCCTTGGAGAAAACCATATCAATGGACGCGTGGACAACTGAGGAGGATCTTAGTGGGCGTGAACTTGCGGAATTCAAGGATCGGGTGTCTGGATTGCGGCGCCAAAAACTTCTTGAAAAGGTCCGCGATAAAAAGAACAAAAACATTTTGAACGAAGAGGATGATGACGACTCTTCATCTGATGACAACGAGTCCAGCGACGACGAACTTGCTGAAAAATCACGTAATAAGGAATCCTCCGCGCCTTCTACAGACATAGTGGCGCCGGTAGGAACCGCAGATGCACTCAAGACCCATGAGATTTTTGTGGGAGACTACATAACCGAAAACCTCGATGCCAATAAGCCAATCGACATCCGGGTGACTTTCAAGATGAAACCAAAGCAATCGATGTTCCCCATGCCTATCTCTGGTAAAAAGCGTAAATTTGACGATTACGGCGAGGTCATAGATATTAAGGACTTTCAGCTGGCCGATGATAATAACGCAAATAATAAGCTTATTAGCGAGAGTAAGCGGAAGTTTGAGCTCCACGACAAAGGAAAATGGGGTGAGCGCGACGAAAGACGCCGGGGTGGCAGAAGAGGCGGCGACTACCAGAAACTGGCTGCAACCAAGAACAGGCTCACGCCTCAGGAGATCTTGAACAATGAGGTGCTACAGAAAAACCTTGATGCTCTCTATAAACCAGTGAAAAGAATCTCACTTCGTGATCTTGACCGGCTGATGTCATTGCAGCTAAAATTGCGCTGTGGTCTCTCATTCGTTGATCTTTCTGGGTTGGTTGATCTTCGATCGCTTGTGATGATTGTGTCCGTATTGCGTCCTCAGAACTTGGTGTTACTACCAGACCCCACCTATGCTCAAGTATATGGCGAGCAGTTGAACGGTCGCCAGCTCTTAGAATCTGCGTTTGAAAAGCAGAAAAGTGAACAGAAAAGCAAAATTGCCAGCGACTCGCTCTTGTCTTCATCGCGTTTCAGTGCACTCACCTCTTCACACCGCGGTATGGCCAAAACTTATAACAACGAGATGAAGGTGTATGCGGTGAATCCAAATGAAGTGACACAGGTTGGTGGGGACGGGTCTGGAAGACTCCGTGAATTTGAGGTCAAACTCGACGAACAGCTCGACAGCGAACTTAAGTGGCAGAAACTCGACGGAAACTACCGAATCACCCAAGTCCGTGGTGAGTTGAGTATTTACGAGTCCCAGATTTCTTTAAACAAGAAGAATGTAGAATCTTTGGCTCTCAGTAGCCAGTTTATCTTGAAACCACTCTCGGACACTGCTGGTCCTCAAGAGTCCACGGAGCGAACAGGAGAGAAATACGACCGTCCTGCGGGATCTGGATTTGGTTCCAGCTTGGCTATTGGTAATGTGCGTTTACCTGAGTTGAAGAAGAAATTGATGGCGCTTGATCTTGATGCCGAGTTCAAGGGTGAAGGTATGCTTGTGGTGAACGATGAGGTGGCCATCAAGAAGATCTCGATGGGGGCATACCAGGGTGAGGATACCGGAGATCTCGTCATCGACGGGCAGATTGGACCGCTCTACTACAAGGTGAAAAACTGTATTAAAGAAATGCTAGCATTCGTCTAGTTTTGGGTGTCTTTTCTTTTTTCTTTCTTTCTACTGTTTGCATATTGATTTCCTACATTTTGCAGCCGCAATGGAATCGTTTTGATGATGAAGCGGGGCAGAGTAAGGGAAGACGAATGCGCGCACGAAAAAAACCCAACCTTTCAGTCGTGTGGGTACCGAAAATGCGAGCCAATTAAAGCATACTGAAAAGTCACCTTACATCTTAAGGTGTCTTCTTCAAACAACCGTCATGCAACCATACTCTAGATCCGGAGGCACCAGAAGGTGTTTCTACGAATTTCAAACGCTTGTGGAATGTTACACTGCTGCTGATACTGCTACCAAAAAGCAATGCACACCTTTTTTTGATGACTACTCCGAATGCTTGCATGGCACCAAGGAGCGTGAAAAGGCCAGATTGATGTTGCAACAGTTGAAGGCCAACGAGGCATCTGGCGAGGGTGTCAAATCTTCTGACTTGTACAAGAGCTCTGGCTCCGTCTACGAGAAATTGGACCTCGTCAAATAAGCCGTCCATTTTGCATATATCCTCAACCAAAGAGGAGAGCCCGGGACAACATGCTTCACTAAGGACCCGAGGCAAGATTACACATGCATTCTATTGAAAGAAGAGGTGGCCACAGTAATGCCAATGATGTTGCATTTTTGGTAGTCACCATTGTTTTTACTTTTCTTTTTATTCTTCGCTCTATATCTATAATATACAAGCCGCTACTTATCATGGCTATATACACATTGTCTTTTTCGGCCTTAGAAACATGTCAACTCTGGTAAACCTGGAAAGAACCTCACCTCTTAGCATTGGTATCCTTGCTATTTTTCATCAAACTGCGGGAGCCGTCCTTGATCACAGAACTGTAGTGCTTATCGAGCAACACGTTCTCCCACAAGACTGCAGATCCCACGTTACTTCTCTCTAGATCTACTTCCATGCCGGTTTTTTCGTATCCTAAAATATAGTTTCCCTCGCCCGAAATGTTTTCTTCGGTGCTCCAGAGTCCCTTGAGACCATTGCCGTACTTGTTGATGAGTTTAGCAACGAACTTCAAAGAAGCAATTGTGGTCTTCTCAGGGGCGTGCAAAGATGCAATGTAAAGACGTTTGGTGAAAGGCATGGCCCTGGCGACACTACCGTTACGCGAGCGGAAAAAAATCATATCGAGACTCTTCAAGAGAAGCTCAGCGTTGGTGGATACATTGACGGCTGGTTTTTCGATTTCGCCCGAGAAAGAGAGTGGGTCCGCCAAGCGCAATGACTTGTGAGAGAACTCGAGGTCTGGACTGATGCTGATGTCTGCAAGCACAGTGTACAAGGTAGAAACGAAAGACAACAAATCGAATGAAATTGGCAACCGGCCGATTTCGCCGTGATTGAGCACAAGGGTGAATGCCGCAGTGATACAGAGAAGCAACTTGCGCACATCTTGAGCAGAATACACTCCGCCAGATCCGTCATCCTCGTTATCGGAGGCGATTCCATAGTTTGTGGTTTGCAAAGTGCGTTCCTGGACGATGTTACTCATGGTTTCTTTAAGCACCACGAGGAAATCACCAAGCAAATCGAAGTTGGACATCTGTCCAAAACGTGATAAACCTTCCATGACAGCGGCAGTCAAGAGTTTTGCAGGGGAGTTTTCGTCGACTTCAAGCGATCCAGCTTTCAAGATCTCGAGGTAGAGTGTGAGCACCAGTTTCAAGGTCTGGGCCTGGAAGCGTTCACGCTCCTCAGCAGTAACGGTTTGTTCGGCCTTGCGCATTTCTTCATCGATCTCCTTCAACTCTTTCCGTATTTTCTTTTGTTTCTTCGATAAGTGGACTCTGTTCTTCTTTTTGATTTTTTGCACTTCCTCACCCTTATTATTGTTGGGGTCGTAGTCGTCCAACAAAGATAAACTCAAAAATACATTGACAACAGCTTCATCAACACGGAATTTCTTATCCCGGATAACTTTGCACATGATCCGGGTGATATCGAAAGTTATGCTACCGTGGTCACGGTCTTCTTTGAGCAAAGTTTCCAAAGCACGTAAGCAACGGGTGAAGACCTCAAGGTCAGATGCGGCCGTTGGTTTACGGTTAAGACGTCTAATGGGGATGGTGAACAACTCGTCCCTGTAGTTGAAAAAACGCAATGACGAAAGACAAAGCTCACAAGCGGCCTTGGTTGCAATTTCTCCAAGACGGATCTCCTGGGGCGTGATCTTGTTGCTATTCTGTGAGTTGGACGCCAGCACCCGTGCAAGTCTGGTCAATAACATGATGTAATCGCGGTAGTTGACCACAAGATTTTGTTCGAACTTCCGCAACCGGGCTATCTCTCTACTTACACGCTCCCGCTGCTCTGCCTCAGTGAGAGGACGGATTTTGTATGCGGGAGCCAACGATTTGAACACGGGAATTAAAGCAAGAATTGCAAGTTGCGTGGCCGCGATATTATCCGACTCCGTGAGCTTCCTGAGCTTTCCGAGGTTCTCAATATTTTCCTCGGGATCCTCCAAAAGACTAGACGCATATTGGGCGATCTCTGCCTTGATCTTCTGCAACTTTTCCATGGGTGTAAGTTCATCTTCCGAGTTTGGTTCTGTGTTCTGTAACAGATAAGTTGGCTCTTCAATCTCATTGGATGATTCGTCTTCACTTTCGTGATCGGACTCAGCCTTGGCTTTTGTTTGTCTCACCACCCTTTCGACCTTACCTGCGCGCTTGATGGGCAACGCATCAACCCCCGTTTCTACATTTAGTGATCTTGGAGCGAGCTCATAGTCGTGCTCGGTGTCTTCCCAGTCATTGTTGTGGCTGTTTTTCGTGAACACGCCGCCGGTTAGAAGTTCATCCAGCTCGCTTCTTGCTTTCTTTTGGCGCTTTTCAAAAGCCTCAGTTTTCCGTTTACCCATGCTATTAAGTGTAGTGTGGAGTAATTTTTCAGACGTCGGGGTTTGAATTTGATCACCTCGTAACCTCATCTCATCGGGGCATTGAGGTCACGTGCTAATTTTCACGCGACGGTGCCCGTTCCCACCACCGCCTTGTAATGTGACTAAATATGTGACTCAATATTACCTTTGCTGGGTGGGATACGGCTTTTTGAAAATAAATCAAGTTGAGAGACACTGAGCCTCAAAGAAGCTTCATTATATTTGCTTGTGTCTTTGCCTTATTATTTATTTTTTGATTGGGTCTATATAAGGTCATAGACATGGAAACATACATATATGCAGTACAAAATGTGGATATGTCCTGTATATAGAATACTATTCCAACAATCATAAATACCATTTTCTGCCTTGATTGGCCCTAATTTGTCCAAAAAGCTTTCTTGCTGGAAAATGAATTCAGTGATTTTTAAATTCATATAGCGGCTTATTTAAATATACAAAGGTAAGGGTTGCAATAGAAAGAGCAATGTTCGGTAATTTAGGGGGATTTCTGGTGTGAAAAATTCTGTAATTCTATAAATCCTTCAACAAGAATCTTGGGTTCCATGTTTTTGATGTTTTCGGGGCAGCTAGATTGTTTTATTTCTGTTTGATATATCTGAATGAGGGAAGGTATTGCTGGTTCGATCTAACAATACATAAAGCCAGAGCATATGATACTAAAAGGAAACACAAGGCTCCCAAAGAATAGCATATTCCGAGGAGATAATTTTGCGCTTTTGCCCCTTCTAGCTATTCACCATGAGTTCTCCAAAAGCTGATCAAAACATAAATACAATCTTTAACCAAACTCAATTTGGGATTTGGCTTTTTTAGAATACAAATGCCGGTGTAAAAATGCCTTGGTGATTATAATAGTTTAACAAAAACTCACATGAGCTCCAAGTAAAGTCCTGCTGCTCTTATATTGTTAGCTTGACCGAAAAACTCCACATCTCCAGTGCAGATTGTCATCATGTCATCGCGTGGACTCTCGTAATTCAACCAAACCGAGTGGATCGGAGTTTGTACGTCTAAGTCGACAGGGCATAAATATATGCCAGGAATTGCTTTGCCTTCTAAATGGACCCAAACGTCGCTTGCAAATTTAGGCAAAGGTTTATAGGAAACATTTTCATTCTTCCAAATGTTTCTTGGAATACTTCCGTCGGGGAGAGGGGTCAAATTCTGAGCTAGCACCACGTATTGAACAGCCAGAGTATATAATATTTCACGCAACTCTTGTATGGGAGTTCTTTCTGCAAGAAGAGCCGAAACCTTGTCTAGCATCTGTTTACTCATTACGGTGGTTGGTTCAATAGTATTTCAAAAGTGATTAGTGGGGGTAAGTCTAGTTGAAAACTTGGCGAGGCTTTGGATTTCGCATGCACAGTATTCTGCAGTACGTGAAGAAAATGGGGCACTTTGAGGAGCTTACTCGGTTGGCACAATATGATAGACCTTTAGTAGGAACTTCATAGATATTCGAATTACTTTAGTTACAGTTAATAGGGTCGTTACCTTTGATTTACGACGACTTCGACGACTCAATGGGGGCGGGGATCTAAGGAAAAGTCTTTTATATCGTAATATTCTAATTTTTGTATCTTGTTCTTCGTGAAATATGTCTGAATCAGGAAAGTATACTACCTGGTTAAGTTTAATGTCAAAAAATTATAAGAACGTGATGCTTAATCAGATCTATTACTGGTTTCTGCCATCCATTGTCAGGTTTTAATGTGCACATAGCTTAACCAAAAGTTAGGACAACAAAAAGATTAATTATGGGCAAAATTATTACTAAATATAGGGTGGTCTCCTAACCTACAATCTTCCTTCCTACCTGTTTCTTTCGTCTTCTTACAATTTGCAGATTTATAAATATTTCTGAAAGTGGGTTTTTGGGTGGATTCAGTACCTAGAACAATTGAATATTGTAGATCATACTCAAGTATAATTAAACAGAAAGAAGACTCTTTACAGTCACCTGTATCTATGCTAATCCAAAAGAAAGGAGAGAAAGAAAACATATACCAATGCACAAGAGTATGAATAATAATAATAGCATGTGCTAAAGAGAGTAATTCCCTAATCTTTTTTAATGTTAGGTGTAGAAAAGAAGCTTTCAGTGTACCCCAAAGCAGGCTTTTAGCAGTGAATCCATGGGTCAGGCGATGTCCGCAATTCTGTACTCAATTTTGGCGGTTGGATTGATTCTGCTGGAACCCAGAAAAACTAAATTCACAGAAGCGTGAAATTAAATAACTGTTGCTTGAAATCCTTTTCCAGAGACATTAACTATCTACATGCGAACTCAATATAAAAAAAAAAATTATTCCATCGGCTATGCAGGTATGTTAGAGTTTTTTTTTAATAAATAACGCTGTCACGAAGAAGAATTAAATTCTAATAAGTTTAATAACTAGGCAATGGGAACCTGTTTTTACGAAAACTGAACAAAAGCTTTTCAGCAATTTTTATGTCAATCCACAAAGAATGCTTTTATTGTGGGTGTCGTGGGTCTAAAGAATGGCACTGTGACTAGACCAGAAGTAGCCTCATCCAGAATGAGAAAAGGAAAATAAAGAAAAGAAGGAAAAGGGTCAGCAAAAAATTACCGACTTAAGATTCGTCACCTTTTTTTTTCTTTACAGATGGATCTCAATTGATTATTCGAAGGTCTAGTGATCTGGCAAAGGACGTATTACAATCGATGGACCGAACTGTTACTTTTCTCAAGTTTATGATGGAATCATTAAAAGAATCCCTGATAAACAAGAGCAGGAAATAATCTTCTTTTGTTTTCACAACGAGTAAACAATCATTATGAAGTAATCCTCACATAAAAGGTATTATAGCATAGTGTATGTTCCGCGACTGCAATTATGCTATGCGCTAAGAACGCAAACGGGTCCCACCGGCTCGCTCGCATTGGACCCGTAGTAATCGCAATCCCCGCGACCCGTAACCTTATTTATCTTTCCAATGGTAGGGCGTCCTTTCAAACGATAGACATTGACTGATTAAATGAAAATTTCCAAACATATGCAAAACATATGCATATTCGTTTTTTAAAACTCCCTTCAGTGCCATGTACTTTCTCGAGAAGAAGAAGATTTTCAATATTAAGAAGTACGAGCCCTTCCGTTTCTGGGTTATACTACCGGGCTATACGACCAAATGTGAGATTTGTCTGCACGTGATTGGTGCAACATAAGCGCCGTTTTATCAGAAGGAAATCAAAACAATCAGCCACATTTTTATCTATTGACATAGTCCGAAAAAAGGACGCTCGATTTTTTCTCAGAAGTTCAAAATTTCAAATTTAAATCACATCACGAAAAAGGAAAGGCTTGGATACAGTTTAGGGAGGTAGTCTTCCCTCCTGATTTTCCCTCTTGCTTTTGTATTCATTGTTGTTTATTTGATATGTACGTGCCCATCTTTCCCTGGTTTGATTACTGTATACCGCACCATGCGATTTGTCCCCGAATATTCGTCAGCAAAAACGAATGAAAAAAAATTAAAAAATTGCAAAAAATGCGACGCTCGTATAATGGTTAGGTATGGCATCGTATAAATATTCCGCGAACTCCGCCTAGATAAGCACGACACAACCATCTTGCGAAGAGCACATCAAAAGGTGAGGCAAAAAACATTATCACAGCATTCTCAGAAAGGAGCACCAGCCAAATTTGTTGCCTCTCGCTAATAACAAATAATTAAAAATGGACGTGAACTCTACGACGCCGTTTTTCAACAATTTGGTGCTGGAGCAGCCATTCGTACAGACGGTGCTTACCCAAGCTGTGAGCACCTGGGCCACCCTCACATGGTGGCAGATTTCACTCACATTGCTCGTGGGTGTTTTGACATATGACCAGGTCAAATACCAGATGAATAAGGGTACCATTGTGGGACCCAAATTCAAGGTCTGGCCAATCATTGGTCCGTTTTTGGAGAGTTTGGACCCAAAGTTCGAGGAGTATTTGGGCAAATGGAACCTGGGACCATTATCGTGTGTTTCCATCTTCCATAAGTTTGTTGTCATCGCCAGTACCAGAGACCTTGCACGGAAGATTTTTTCTTCTCCCAAATACGTCAAGCCCTGTGTCGTAGATGTCGCCATCAAGATCCTTAGACCTACCAACTGGGTGTTTTTGGATGGAAAGGAGCATGTTGATTACCGTAGATCTTTGAACGGGTTGTTTACCCAAAAGGCTTTGGAAATCTACCTCCCTGTTCTTGAAAAATACATGGATGTCTACCTTGAGAAGTTCTGCCAGTACGATGGACCCCGTGAGTTTTTCCCGGAGTTCAGAGAATTGATGTGTGCGTTGTCGTTGCGGACGTTCTGCGGAAGCTTCATCTCCGAGGACCAAATCAAGCTTATTGCCGATAACTACTTCCGTATCACCGCCGCTTTGGAGCTTGTCAACTTCCCCATCATCATTCCATACACCAAGACCTGGTACGGTAAGAAGATCGCCGATGAGACTATGAAAATCTTCGAGGAGTGTGCTGCAAAGGCTAAGATTGCAATCAACGATGAAAATGCCGAGCCTACCTGTGTTATGGATGAGTGGATCTCTTTGATGAAACAAGCACGTGACTCCAAGGCCAGCGACTCCACTTCGAAGTCCTTGATCCGTGAATTCTCCAACAAGGAAATTTCCGAAGCAATTTTCACCTTCTTGTTTGCTTCTCAGGATGCCTCTTCTTCTTTGGCGTGCTGGTTGTTCCAGATTGTTGCTGACAGACCAGATGTTGTTGCAAAAATCAGAACCGAACAATTGGCCATTAGAAACAACAAACCAAACGAGCCATTGACCCTCGATCTCATTCAACAGATGAAGTACACCAACAGTGTAGTCATGGAATCATTGCGTTACCGTCCTCCAGTCTTGATGGTTCCATATGTCGTCAAGCAACCCTTCCCTGTTACCGAGGACTATACCGCGCCAAAGGGATCCATGATTATCCCCACTTTGTACCCTGCATTACACGACCCTGAAGTTTACCCTGACCCAGACAACTTTGTTCCTGAACGTTGGGAGAACCCATCTGGAGACATGACGAAACGGAGTTGGTTGGTTTTTGGATCTGGGCCACATGTTTGTTTGGGTCAACAATACGTCATGATGTTGTTTACTGGTATGTTGGGTAAGTTTGTTATGAACTCCGACATGAACCACCACGTTACGCCTATCTCCGAGGAGATCAAGGTATTTGCCACGATTTTCCCCAAGGATGACTTGATTTTGGAATTTAACAGAAGAGACCCTTTGGCCGTGACTGTATAAAGCGAGGTATATCCTCCCTAGATAGATAATATAATTTATAATAGCAAATATTTCATTGATAATCAAACGAAAAGAGATACCTAGTCTAAAGACAGCGCCTAGAGCTATTCAAAAGTAGACATTGTCGGGAGACATTGGGAAATGTTTCTAAGCCACATGTTTATAATTACAAAGTTTTTATTGATATACGTTTACTTAAATTACCAACACATTTAAGCGTCGTAGGTAGAAGCAGAGATGTTACCACCTCTACCGGTCCAGTTGACGTGAATCCAGTCACCCTTGACGAAGTCGTTCTCCTTACCTGGCAAGACCTTGAAGGTGTGGGCACCGAAGTAGTCTCTTTGAGCTTGCAACAAGTTGGCTGGCAATTGAGCAGATCTGTAACCGTCGTAGAAAGACAAGGCGGTGGTGAAAGCTGGAACTGGGACACCAAACTCAATGGCCTTGGCGATGGAAGATCTCCAACCTTGTTGAGCCTTGGTAACAGCCTCTTGGAAGAATGGGTGGAACAACAAGTTCTCCAAGTCTGGCTTCTCTCTGTAGGCAGCGGTGATCTCACCCAAGAAAACGGACTTGATGATACATCCACCTCTCCACATCAAAGCGATAGCTGGGTTGTTCAACTTCCAGCCGTACTCCTTAGCAGCTTCTCTGATCAACATGAAACCTTGGGCGTAAGAGATAATCTTGGAAGCATACAAAGCTTGCTCCAAGTCGTCAATGAACTTTTGCTTGTCAGTGATTGGAGACTCACCCTCGACAGTTGGACCGGTCAAGACAGCAGAAGCTCTCTCTCTCTCGCCCTTGATAGCAGACAAACATCTGGAGAAGACAGCCTCACCGATCAAGGTGACTGGCATACCCAAGTCCAAAGCGTTGATAGCGGTCCACTTACCGGTACCCTTTTGACCAGCAGTGTCCAAGATCTTCTCAACCAATGGGGTGCCATCGGTTGGGTCGTTGAAGTACATGATGTCTCTGGTGATCTCAATCAAGAAGGAGTCCAAGACACCGGTGTTCCACTTGGCGAAAACGTCACCGATCTCCTTGTTGGAGAACTTACCAACTCTCTTCATCAAGTCGTAGGCCTCGCAAATCAATTGCATGTCACCGTACTCAATACCGTTGTGGACCATCTTGACGTAGTGTCCGGAACCAGCCTCACCGACCCAGTCACAACATGGCTCGCCGTCAGTCTTGGCAGCAATACCTTGGAAAATTTCCTTGATGTGAGGCCAAGCATCTGGGTGTCCACCAGGCATCAAAGAAGGACCGTGACGGGCACCCTCTTCACCACCGGAAACACCAGAACCAACGAACAAGATTCCCTTCTCCTTCAAGTCCTCGTAACGACGGTTAGAGTCTGGGTAGTGGGAGTTACCACCGTCAATGATGATGTCACCCTTTTCCAAGTGAGGCAACAATTGCTCGATGAAAGCATCGACTGGCTTACCGGCCTTGACCAAAAGAATGATTCTTCTTGGTCTCTTCAAGTTGGCGACAAGCTCCTCGATGGAGTGAGCACCAATGATAGACTTACCCTTAGCCTCGTTGTCCAAGAATTCGTCGACCTTAGCGACAGTTCTGTTGTAGGCAACGACAGTGAAGCCCTTGTCAGCAGCGTTCAAAATCAAGTTTTGACCCATGACGGCCAAACCGATCAAACCAATATCACCACTGTGGTTGTTAGTAAAGTGTTTTTGAATTGCTGCCAATCTTCGTGTGGGCCCCATCTTCGTTTTAGTGGCTTCCAATGGTTGGGGTACGGAATAGAGTTCGATTTCCGAGAGACAAGCAAAAAAAAATTGGAACGGCAGTAGTTATGACAACAAAAAAAATGGAAAAGTAATATAATGAAGTTAGCCCCAATTCTAAGGTCTCAAGTGGCGTTTGTGAGACCTCGGAATTGCTAAGCCGGTGATATCCGGGTGCCCCGGTATCCCGAGTCACCGAAACTCGTCAGTGGATTGCGGAGCAACGGAAGATTTTGAACGCCAACATCATTGCTGTCTATAATTTTTGGCTTGTTTGTCGAATTTGTCGGGCCCAAGAAGGGGAGAACGCGAAGAGTGTGCTTGTGAGTGTTCGTACATACGTTGGAGTAGTAGACATATTTGTAAATGTAGAAAATTCGTTATGAAGAAAAGAAGAGAAATTTCAAGGATGGTTACGTGGGGACGGGAAACGTCTGTCCTTATATATTACGCAGGACGGTGAGGTGAGGTGAGAGATTGTGCTCCGGCCGCAAGACCGCGCTATTCTGGCGCACAAAAGTCCGAGGGAGCGTGGGCATTTTTTGGTGGCCGGAGGCCCCGGAATTCACATTTGTCACCGCATGCCTTACTAAGCAAGCGAGCCCGAACCCCGGTCGTCTCCGCGAGCGGAAAAACCGGAGAGCAAATCAGGAGAAATTTATGGCAAAAAATAGAGGTGTATTTTTACTGTCCATGAAATAACTTACATTAATATGGACGTTTCTGTCAATAACGGGGGGGAGCTAATTGTGAATCAAATAAAATTAAAGATAAAGAATAATTAAAGAAAGGACGGGTTTCGCATATATGTATGGAGTGAGAAACACTCGGGTAGCTTTTGTTGATAACGTATTGAGGCCTAGACCCGCGTGGTTGCGTCGCAGATTAGCGGAAACACAACCAATGGCAATAAAATAGAACCACGATTAAATGACATGTCTTTTTTGCATGTGTCTCTGGTAATACCAAAGTTTCACCTGAGCAGAAAAGGAAAATGAATATCAAAGGATTTGTCCACAATACATGGCCTTTCATTTGAGTCAAAGACGTTGTTACAGGACCCTGCAACTGCTTTAATGGCATATATTAGAAGCAGACAGTGAAGAAATATACATAGCTAATAAAATTAGCAGGAATTGGAGGACAGTTATATGAATGTAAATTGGGCGTGTAAATGTATGCCTTTCCTATATGTGTTTGTATCTCAGTCTCCAATAATTATAATGGATCTTTCTCGGTTGGGATTTTGAGGCCCCCTCGTTGTTGGGTATCCTGCGTGGTCACCGCTCATGATCACTCGCTCGCGGCCCCACGTTAATTTTACTTTCGGTTGTGTTCCATTGCGCGGGCCCATACAAAATCAAAATCCCAGATTACCAAGGCCACATAGACCACATGAGTATTGCCAAGGACGTTCTGGAAACATGGTTGGCTTAGACGGTGAAAAAGAGTGACGGTGAAGTTATACCCTCGGAACTCAATGTGGTAAAACAGAGAATAGTAATCTTGTTTTTAATCAATCTTCAATCATGCTGACAAATTGGTTATTAATTTTTTTTATCTTGCTTCTATTTTCTGTCATATTCGCTGGGTCCCATGATTGCTGCCGCTCTCACTTCTTTCTTGCGTTGTCGCATCTAAGACAATGCGGAGCCCGGGCAATAAGCAGCAACAATGTCAAGATAGGACAAAAGTAGTTCCATTAATACAACCGAATTCCAAGAATTACAAATCAAGAGTCATCCATCCTTATCACCCTGGTCAAGGGTTGGTATCCCAATGGTTTGAGTAGTTTTTTTTATTCTTGTTTTGCTTTATTTGCTTGGGTGCTTTCTTGCAGGTGAAAGTCCACTAGATACTACGCACGGGAAAACTTGATTTATAAGCACCTATCAGTAATAGGGACAATAGTATTCAGCAGCTAGATGCATGTTGATATTCTTCTAATTCTCAGCAACTTCACGCGATATCGAAAAAAAAGGTTCGCTTATTAAATTGTTCGAGAAATCTCACCTGTGTTTTGAGGTGCTGTTTGTTGATAAAAACGAAAACTACCTAAACTTGCAATCTTTGGATATTAAACATACGATTCTAAAGAAGAAAAAAGGTATGATAATCCAACCTTTTGAAGAATTTTTAACTTAATTTCCCTTGATTCAAAACATTTAATTTTATCTTCTGAAGAAATAACAAATAATGAATCAAAAAAGTGTTGCTTCGTCATGAAGATCCACTATCTCTTGACAACATCGGGTGGGTCTCGTGTTAAAGCAACACACCCGTACACCCACGTGACTTGACGCGAGCACGAGCGGGCGCACAATTACAGCATAAGTCCGGCGCGGGGTGCAGGCCATGCAGCATGATCTTTGCTCCTGGTCACGTGGTATTGTCTGATTTTGCAACTTTGTCAGAGAATCTCTAAATTTACATTTCTCATACTTCTACTACTACTCCTCCAGGAAACTTTAAATCAATTACCTCTTTCAGAAATGCCCATCCCAGCCCCACACGGAGGTCTCTTGCAAGACCTTGTCATCAGAGATGCAGGAATCAAACAAGAATTGTTGGCTGAAGTAGCCAACTCCAACTTGACTGTGGCCAAGTTGACTGAGAGACAACTCTGTGATTTGGAGTTGATCTTGAACGGAGGTTTTTCCCCCTTGACCGGCTTCTTGAATGAGGAGGACTACAATTCTGTGGTTGAGGACATGCGTTTGTCTTCGGTCAAGGACCAGCAATCTGGTAAAGGATTATTATGGTCCATTCCAATCACTTTTGATGTCTCTGCCGACTTCGCCAAGTCGGTCTCTCAGGGTCAAAGAATCGTCTTGCAAGATTTGAGAGACGAGAAGCCATTGGCTATTTTGACCGTCGAGTCCGTTTACAAGCCCAATAAGGAGAACGAGGCCAAGAAGGTATTTAGAGGCGACCCCGAGCACCCTGCTGTGAAGTATTTGAACGAGACTGCTGGTGAATACTACATTGGAGGCTCAATCCAAGGTTTGGACTACCCCACCCACTACGACTACGTGCCTCTTAGAAAGACGCCAACCGAATTGAGAAAGGAGTTCCAAAACTTGGGCTGGGACCAGCAAAAGATTGTTGCTTTCCAGACCAGAAACCCTATGCACAGAGCCCACAGAGAATTGACTGTCAGAGCTGCCCAAGACCTTGGTGCTGATGGCCACATCCTTGTGCACCCTGTCGTCGGTTTGACCAAGCCAGGTGACATTGACCATCACACTAGAGTCAAGGTGTACCAGCAAATCTTGAAGAAGTACCCTGAGGGTTTGGCCACCATTTCCCTCTTGCCATTGGCTATGAGAATGGGCGGTGACCGTGAGGCTTTGTGGCACGCTTTGATCCGTATGAACTACGGTGTGGACCACTTCATTGTGGGCAGAGACCATGCTGGTCCAGGTAAGAACTCTGCAGGTATCGATTTCTACGGTCCATACGATGCTCAGGACTTGTTGGCCCTGGTGGAGACCGAGTTGTCACCCAAAATCAAGATTGTCCCATTCAGAATGGTTACCTACTTGCCTGATGAGGATAGATATGCCCCTATTGACACCATTGACTTGAGCAAGGTCAAGACTGCCAACATTTCCGGTACCGAGTTGAGACAGCGCTTGAGAAACGGTACCGAGATCCCTGAGTGGTTCTCGTACCCCGAGGTCGTTAAGATCTTGAGAGAGAGCTACCCTCCACGTTACCAGCAAGGATTTGCTGTGATCATTGACGCTACTGGATACAAGGACTACAGCGAGCACTTTGCCTTTGCATTGCAGTCTGTGTTGAACCAGTTTGCTGGTGGAAGACGTATCACTAAGTTGGATGACTTCGACAACAAGTTTGTCATCAACGAGTTAGTCCAGGCTGGCTCTGGTGTCATCTTGACACCAAAGTCCGACATTGCCTCGATTGTCAAGGCAGTGGGCGAGGACAACGCTTTGGTTGTTGCGCCGGAGGCTTCCGATAAGCCTAACCGTTTCCAATTGAACGGCGACAACGTGTCTGGTTTGTTGGATCAAATTGTTGGCTACTTGCAGGAGCAAGGCTTCTATGCTTAGAGTCATTTTATGTACATTACAGGGTAATATATAGAAGAAATTTTGAAGAGTATCATACCACTGAAGTCGTAAAGATATTGGATTTGGGATATTTACACTAACGACGAGTAGATGATACCGAAGAACTTGTGTATCTTCGATAAGTCTTCTAATAGGAGCGTAGAGCAAGATCAACGTCCGGGTTGTGGTAATGGTAGTAATGGGACGGTCAATTCTATCTGTGGGAATTATTATTTGTACTCTATAAATATTAACTTCAAAAAACGTATCTTTTATTCTCCCATGTCCCGTTAATACAATTAGACTTAGGGTCCTCGGGCTCACCAATTTGTCATACTTTTTATGACCACACCACAAACACTGTTGAATCTAGAACATCGAACTCACGGCAGAACTCGCCAGGGATGGATAGAAACGCAAATCTTTCGAGAAGTGTCACAATGAATGAAAAAAAAAAAAAAAAAAAAAAAAAAAAAAAAAAAAAAAAAAAAAAAAAAAAAAAAAAAAAAAAAAAAAAAAAAAAAAAAAAAAAAAAAAAAAAAAAAAAAACACACTTTAGAGCTTTCTCCAGGTTCTTTCGACTATTTGAATGTATAGAAGCTCGAAATTTTAATAATTTTCTATTCTCCAAAGTTTCTGGAAAATAAATGCGCGTCAAAAAGGAAATACTTCCAACCAAACAATTCATTAGCAGTTCTATGGTTATTTGTGAAATCTGGGCATGCAAATTCTGCCTAAATGTGCTTTTATTTATGCATTCCAAAATCTAAAATTCTATTAGTTAGAGAACCCATGCCTGCAAAAGTGCAGTGCACAATATTGCCATTGAATCTCTTAATTGGTCTCAGTAATCATCATAAAGTTGTCTCACTCAATATTACTAAATTAGTAAAGGAGTTGCCCAACGTTATGTTTTTGACGTTGTGTTTTTAATTAAATATTTGGAAACAGTATCGATCTAGATTGAAGATTCCGATTTGACTTGCCTGAAAGACTCAAGCGAAAAAAAAAAAAAGCCTAATTGGTCTGTATCCTGAGACATGTCTTTTGATAACTTCCGGATAATTTTAGATCCCTGTATTTTCAGAGGGACGCAAGAGGCAGGAAAAACATGCCATAGGTATCGTGCTTTTCGAAATGGTGACAATCAAATGTACCCGATATGTAAAGCCCAGATTACTACTTCCAGAGTCTTTACCAGAATACACACACGAATAATTCCTCAAATAAATTTAAGACCCAAATCTACACTTTATTAATATCCCAAGTCGCACAGCAGATATACAAATCCACCTTAATTGTATATATCGTTACAACCAAAAGAAATCGCGAGCCGGTGAACCTAACACAAACAATCGTTATATACATTGCATACTGTTCCTGCCCCGTTACCAATTAGCCTCTACCGGCCCGACACAACCGCCCCCAAAAAAAGAACAGGAATATGCACTTCTTGCCGATACGCGAGCACGGAAGAGAGGCAAACCACACACCCCCCACAGTGCGATGCTCGTCATCTGACCATAACCTTATCTAGCAGGCATATACCAGAAAAACCCACACCTTCAAAAAACTCCCACACCCTTTGATAGGAGGACAACTAACATAAATAATACCGAAAGTGATCAGAGGAGATTAAGAGACATCAGGATACAAAAAGAACATAAACAAAAGAAACTAAAAATACAAGATACATACAACCATCCACTCATATGATTGTGTTGGTTTGTGGTGTAGTGGCAGTGTCATTCCTAGCACTTGTTTTTATTTCGTGGGCGGCTTTCTGGTTGGCAGGTCTCTCGCATGATACAGAAGAATCCCGGCCGCTTCTTCACGATATCTTCCGGTCCGGCGATGTGGACCACGCATTTCTTAATGATGAAGAATCGCTCATGGCATTGGCCGATGAACACGGCTTCTCAACACTTTCCCCCGAGGAGCAACGATCTTATCTCCGTGGGGAGGAATTCCTGAAGAACTACCCGCCAGACCCCGGGCACGTACGTGGAAAATCCTTCACCCGCGAGGCCGACCTTGTGATCAAAGACTGTGGCATAAACGCGTTTGAGTTTGAACAAGAGCCCGACATTCTTTCAGCCCGATTTGTTGTAGAGGACCGCACCGAGATCAGTTTTACCCATAATGATGCGTCATACCTGACGGCCACTGCTGTGCTGCGGTACGCTCTCCCGACAAAGAACAGAGGTCCCGATACTGTGTACTTCGAAGTCAAAGTGTTTGAGTTTGCAGAGGACGTACCAAACGCCCATTTTGCCATTGGGCTCGTTACTAAGCCGTACCCGCTGTCTTTCCGGCTCCCGGGATATAACAATTTTTCCATGGCGTACGAATCCACCGGCAACTTAAAAATCAACAAACCTTTTCCAACCCCCTTACAGCAACACAAGGGCGACGACAGTCTTTATAACGCACTTGTGCTCCCGCCCCTTAAACAGTCCGACGTAGTCGGTTTCGGGTACGTTGTTTCTTCAGGCACCTACTTTATTACGCGAAATGGTAAGAAAATAATGGACGTGATGAAGGGGTGCTACTTGGACCTTTACCCTGCAGTGGGTTGCTTTTCGACAAACGCCAAGTTTCAGGTTAATTTCGGCCAGATGGGCTTTGTGTGGATCGAGGCCAATGTTAGGAAATACGGCTTTTTCTCTGCTTCCGATAAACGTTTTGCCGGCCAGCGCGGCTTGGCTTCTTTGCCTGAATATGGCAACTCATCATCACTCAATGATAAGCTTCTAGATAAGGGTGACGAGCTTCCACCCGAATATCCCACAGATGAGTTTGACTTTTTCGGCCGCAAAATCAGAGTTGGGTCATCGGCTCAGTTCCATGGAAAGAAACTCAATGAAGACTCGGATTTCGAGGTCAAAGACTGAAGATGATATTATACTTACGATACGCGACCTTGCTTCTACTTTGGTTTGATCTTGAGCTTTTTTTATTTACTTCTTGGTATTCCTAGAGCGGGGGATGGACGTTTTCACAGGGATGAGACGTTTCTAGATTTTTTTTTTTGTTTTTGGATGGTTAGATTCTTTTGGCTTTTATTCTCGAATTTAGATTTTATTTTGTGGAGTTTTCGGGCGAACTTTATCTTCCATGAAATATCCGAAAGAGTAGGACTCTTGGAGACTTATATTTCCCTTGTGCTTGGATAATTTGCCATTGTGCAAATGAAAGCCATTAGAAACCTTCAGTTGGAAATAATGGGTTTGCGGAGTTGGATTTATAAAGTCAACTGTGGTGATGAATTAATCGTTGGATTGTGTTTCTTCCGCAAAACCTGAAAGTGAACAAATTCTTGGACGCAATTACCGAAAGTGAATGATCGGATAGGACTGTTACCTGTCCGAGAATCATAACTGCTCCCGTGCTTCAGATTAGAGAATTCCATGACACGAATGGCACAAGATTCACGGAAAAATGTTCCATGACGCTATCATACTATCATTGACCAACCTTGACGTGAATAGTACAAGGGCTCGTTCATGGGCTCAAGAAAAGACGAACTGAATATAACAGGTGGAGGTCTGAGAGTCTTATCGAAATGATCGCTTTTGATACGTATGTGGTCCGCGCATGAACTTGATGAAATGTGGCTGGTATAGGTATGAGACTCCATCGCGTGGAGGCATACTCGTGGGGGCATGTATTGGGAAATCGGGATTTCAATTCGCACCCATGATCTTGTGTTTTGTGAACAGCGTTCTAAATACCCGAATTCCCATACAAACAAGAACCACCAATGGCCACTGACCACAATATTTCAAGCACAGATGCAAATATTGTCTCCCCGCCATTGCATCCTGGCCCGGATTCACCACCAGGGTATCCACCAATGCAATTACAAGAGTTTGTTATTACGAGTGGAATGTCAGATAGAAACCATAAGGCATTTGCAACCGAGAACTCCATGAAGTTGTATAAGGATTACCACAAGTTCCGGTGGAAACACTCAGACTTCACCCGGGCAAAACAAGATCAGAATATGTCTAGAGGGTTACCTTTGTTGATTAGCAGACGGGCAATGAGCTTCGGTTTTGGTGATACCACCTACTTAAAGTTTTTTGAATGCGTACCATCACCCGAAGCCCACGACAGACTCTACAAAAGTGTCGACAACAGACATATTGGCGAAGTGCTCCGGCGGAACTTTATTGGGTACTGTAGGTACAGGCTTCATATAAAGGGAGTCGAAATTGTGATCATTGCACACAAGAGGATCCCGATTGTGGACTTAAAGATCGACAAGGAGCGCTTCCGCTTCGTGAAAGGTACCACACCAATGTTTAGCCCAGATAAATTCCGGTACGATCTTTTTCTATTGCCACCTGGATATCCAAGTCTTGTTGATGATATGGACTCGACCTTGAGGGTACAAAAGGGAAATCCTCTTCTCGGAACCCTGTTCGAAAACATTCTACCCATCAGATTAGCTGCAGGAGACCGGTCCAAGTATGGTTCTCCACATAAGTGTGGGTCGTTTGAATACTACAGATCGTGGGAGTTGTTTACACGGACAAAGAAGTGCTCCTCTCTTTCGATGTATACATACGCCACAGGCGACCCAGATGCAAACAGTTCAGTCGAGTTCAGATCGCTCATTCTTGTGGCTGTGTCAATTATTCTCCAGACTGTTGAGGACGACATTCACGCAGCCAGAACAGCAAGACAATCAGCGGCGCAACATGCAGTGACGCGTTATTGAATTACCGATATTTATAATCATTATTATTCTTTTCGTCTTTAATTCTTGCTTGTTTTTTTTTTTTCCTGCAAGACGTCTACGCTATTCAGAGGATGGTCTGTGTATTCAGCGGTGAGCAGCACACTTGAGAAGTAAGTTTGTCCAAACAGCCGGAATTACGAAGCAACTTTCCGTGCGGCTTACGTGCATAATGGCTGCGCACTTTTGTATCGCGCACACTCAGAACATGACCAAGCATGTTTCCCAGATCCCGTGCTAGTTCAGAAAAGTTCCAAGCTCTAAAATTATGGCCGCCTACTCATACCCGAGCGCAGTGGTTTTTGACCTCGACTATACATTGTGGCCCTTTTGGTGTGACTACCATGTGAACCCACCGTTCTCCAAGGTGACTGATTCACAACTCAAAGACTCTTATGGATATAAAGTTGCGCTTTGCCCCGACGTGGAGTCGATCATCAAGGAGCTTGTTGAGAATAATGTGACTATAATCAGTGCCAGCAGAACTCCTACGCCGAACATCGCCAAGAAGATTTTGTCGATGCTCAAAATAGATGGTAAGCCTATGATCGAGTACTTTGACTCGTTGCAGTGGGGCGAAGGTTCTAAAATTAGACATATA
Organism: Metschnikowia vanudenii; assembly: GCA_030583145.1. Taxonomy (NCBI): domain Eukaryota; kingdom Fungi; phylum Ascomycota; class Pichiomycetes; order Serinales; family Metschnikowiaceae; genus Metschnikowia; species Metschnikowia vanudenii. The sequence goes on along the minus strand of JAJMHT010000035.1, from coordinate 24,571 downwards.
TCCAGGGCCGTGGAAGAACTCGGGCTTGAGAAAGAATTGAAGGCCCGTAGTATGATTTTGTTTGACGACGAATCGAGAAACAAAGACGTGGAGTCGATTGGATGTCACTTTGCCTTTATTGAGGACTACAAAAGAGGTTTGACAAGACCGATTTTCGAGAATGCATTGAAGAAGTGGACTGCAGAGCACAAATAGAGATGGATATAACCGAAGAAGGTCACATGTTAAAGATCAGCACTAATTCAAAGGGCTATAGGATTTAGTATACAATTTATATATTAGTGATGTATTTGACAAGCACGAGCATGCGTAGAAGGATGTAGCGCAATGTGAACACGACGTTGATATTGGCATTAAAGAGCCTGTTGTATTGACTTAACAATGGATACAAGCTCATCATGGCTAGCACTGGGAGGAGGACCGACTTCTTTCTATGGTGGTTAGTATTCTTAAGATAAAGGAAATGTATGCAAATAAATGAATAGCAGAAATGCTGGATATCATCCACCGTGAGTAAAAAATAGTAAAAATCGGATACTTACTTCGGTCAAGTAGCTCTTTAAGGTGGCATCAGACCATTTCGAAGGGTCAGCAGGAATCTTGTTTTCCAAAATAAGAGACTCTGTCAACTCCTCAGGAGGTGTGATTTCATCTTCATTTAGTTGAACGACTTCATTGCCGTCTTCTTCCTCAGAAGTTTCGTTTGAGAAGCGGGACACAATCGATGCTTTCAAATGAGGAAAAGTTTTGAAAAGCAAGAACCCTGCACCGAGCACAAGTGCACCTGTAGCTGCGGTAGATAACCTGAACTTGTTTTTTCTGAGTTGGAGAGACATTTTTTAGTGTCTGGGTTTGGTTTGTTATACAAGAAGAATTCCGTTTGTAGTTTGGAAAATCATCCGAGGAGTCTGTGAAGGCCATTCTAGCAAAAGTGAAGCGGGTGTGCATGTAGGGAGAAATCAATTTCACAGATGGATGATGTAGATAAAGTCCCATGAAAGCATGGGCAGACGAGGGAAAATCTTTTTAGGTTTTGTTTACTGGTTAAAACTTGGAGACTATAAGTCAAATATTCTCTTTAAAAATAATTTTTCTCTGTTGCACTGGTATGTTGTGTGCCCTTTTGCAGCATCTCGTTTAAGAGTCATGATCAGTGATAAGGAAAAGTGCCTCATGTCACGTGGGGCACATGATCGCACGCAACTGCACGCGACATGTTCGTTGATGTTGCAATTTTGCAATTTTGCAGCAGCTGCAAAAGATTCGGAAGAGTAAAGCCCTGGACAAAAATGAACCAATATCCCATAAGCTTCAAGCTTCAATAAGAGAGGGCTAGAGTGGGGGCTTAGAGTGTCTACACTTTGTTGTGATACAGAAACTTTCGAACTTTATCGTGCAAGCAAGGGGCATAATAGGTGGGGACACAAAAAAGCCGGCCACAACCACCAAGACCAAGGGATTACGGGGATTCTGTTCTTCTGGGTGAAAAGTTCTGTTAATGCTGCATTTGGGAAGAGAATTTTTATAGGGCTTCTAGTTTTTTTTCTATTGAAATGAATCTGCAATTCTGTTATACTCTACCTGACAGTGAGACACTAATATTACGCAATACACTCCCCCAAATTCTACGATATGTTAAAGCTCGTTATATCTTCGGCCAGTTTAAGGTCAAGAGTTTTGTTACAGTTACTGGTTGTTTGATACTCGGTTTGGAAATGTTTGTTTAGAATATCAGTAAATCTATCTAAGCAATTGTTTTCGAAAGACTTTTTAGTTAAAGAAACAAATCGTATTATAGAAAAAAACTATTTAAATATAGAAAAAAAAACCTACAATACGTCTGGCTAAGGTACTGAGACACGAAAGGCCCCGACATTCCCAAGCCTGAACCTCTCCTCCTTACCATAGCCGCTGCATTGATTGTGTCAACCTGTCCTTTCCTTGCTTCTTTCCAAAGCTCGTTTCAATTGCCTATTCTGGAGAGGTTGGAGAACAATGCCTACAATTTTCTCTCGGCGTCTGGAAGAATAGACATGGCGGACAGTTTCGACAAACCAATTGAGTCTGCACAAATATTCATAGCTAGTTTGTTATGGTGCCAGTATTACATTCAAGTTCATCAGAGATGTCATTTGTAGAGAATCCCACAAATATCTGGTGCAAGCACAGTCATTGTAAATTAACTTCTCATTACAGGCTGTAATTCAGAAGTGACCAGCACTTCTACTTGATATTGGAGGAGAAAACTTCGTTTTTCTAGTGGATATTTTTCTAATTTGTTTTTTGTTTTTTAATTTCTTTCAAAGAAATAATCGAATTATAGAAAAATTATATAAATTTAACAAAATATTGTATTATATGTCGAATTTGATACATTGTTCCCTCGGTTGCGGCCAGATCACGTGAGAAGCACTGTTTCCCGTCCGATCAACGATAGTTAAGCCACGTAGAGCAACACTGAGTAGTATAGTGGGAGACCATATGCGAAATTGTTGTGCTGCAATCTTTTTTATTTTTTCACTAATTTGTTTTCAAGTTTTTGGTTTGATTTTAAGGTGGTTTTTTTGATCACCATAGGAGCCAGGTCGTTGGTTCAAAGGTTTTGTTCACAAGGAAGGTCGCGAAAACGACCGAAAAAATCTCATTGGATTTTTCAAACATCTATCTTCAAAGAAATGTCTGATTCACAAAAGCATAAAAAACGTACTTATTTGAGTTGATTGTTCAAGAATGAAAGGAGGGTTGTGGAACAATTTCAACATTTTGACTACAGGGGTTCTTTCAGAGCTTTTCTAGGAAAAAGGTCGAGTCTGACCATGAATATGCACTAAGAATTGCATCTTTTCCATGGTAAACAAGGTCGAATATTTCTTGAAACTTACATACAGAGATCAAGAAAACGGAGCAAATAATCGTAATTCTTGATTTTTCTCTTATTGAAGTGTCTTGAAATCGAGCCGTTTCATGCGTCCTTTGGTCCAAGTCCGCTGATAGAAGGTCCCGTCGGAAGAAAGACCACTCCTACTTTGTTGGAATATATTCCTTTCAGGTTTTCTTGAATGCTGTAGTAGCGTGTCACTTTACTCAGAATTGAGGAGGTACGTTGACTTGGGCATATTTGACATCACAGGAATGGGTGAAAGAACAGACGAACTCATAGAAACACTCTCAAGTCCACCTTGAACAGCCTTAAACAGCTTGAGAATTGCAAAATATATCGCATTGATTAAATAGGGATAGCGCAATCTTAACGTTCTTAGGTACAAGGGAGGAATCTCTGGGGACGAAACAAGAAATCTTCTTTTTTTTTTTTGACCACAGAAATCCCTAATTACGCCAGTCATTGTATAAAGAAAAAATTCTTTCCAACCCTTGCCATGATCCATTTACATGGAAAATGAAAAGGTCGTTCATGAACCAAATATACCTATGCCGTAACCTCAAGAAGTTTAAGTCCTCCGTCGCGACACCGCCACACATCTGCTACACATTATAATCATACGACCAAAACAAAAGCAAACAAGCCGCAAGAGAATCAAGTATTCCAAGTCCCGAAAATAAGATCAGGTGCGAAAATACAATTTTCTTCCTACCAAGGTTATTTTTTTCCTATTGATATCTTTCCCTGCTTTTCCTTGCGTGCGTGTGGTTTCTAAGTTTTGCAGCTACCATTGGAACTCCGGGGATCCGATATGCACTGACCCCCACATATTAGATTGCCTCCCAAAACTGCTTATACACCGGAAAGGGAGCATAACCCCACCGCCGCACTTGGTCTTATCATATTCCACGCAAGAGTCTTTTTCTAAGTTAAACTAGCACATTTCCCGAAGAGAAAAATCCACAGAAAATAGCAATCAGAAGAAAAAAAAAAAATAACAAAAACAAATTAAAAAAAGAACGAAACCAAATCACCAAATAGCCAAACCCACAAACCCACAAATTACCTTTAAATGAGCAGCGACACCATTGTAATCCATGTCACGTGTTTCGATGGCACAAATCGCCCCCATCATCCACACCACCAGCCCCATCCCGAATCACAAGAGTTTGTGTCGCTGGTAGCACGATCGCAAATCCATACTATCGCGTCCAAAAGTGATCTTGTGTCGCATATTTTGGGCGGCACTCGATTCCGGAATGTCACCCCAGATGGTCTCGTGTTTGAACGGAGGTCTAAGAAGCATAAGGGGTATGTTCCTTTGGAAACTGAAGCCGATTTCAAGGATTTTCTTCGTAGTTTGAGGGTCAAGAACATAATGAAACTCGTTGTGCGGGTTAAGAATGGTTCACCAAAACTTCTTGGGCCAACCTCTGGTACTCTTCCGGAAACTCTGTCTGGTCCACTTCCAGGCGCCCAGGCTGGACCCCTGGCTGGCGCGGAGGCAGTTGACCAATTCCGCCGGTTGGTCAGTGAGTTCCAGAAATCTGAGATCTATGACTTCATGAAGTCCTTTTCCAGTTTATACACGCAGGCAATGGCGCCCGGGGAAGAGTTTGTAAATAGTGAGATAACAAACAGGCAGCAGGAAATGGAAAGAGATCGAGAGGAGAAGCAGAGAGCAGCGAAGGAATCAGAGCGTGTGGCAATGGAAGCAGAACGCGCAGCAAACGAGAAGGCGGCAAAACACCAGGGTACCATTCACCAGGGTATCGTGTGTGATAAGTGCGACCGTGAAGATGAGCAGAGTTTCGTCACCGGCTGGAGATATAAGTGTTTGGTGTGCGATGACTTTGACCTTTGCTCAACGTGCTATACGCTTCATGAAAACGTAGGAGCACACTCCTCACAGCACGCAATGGTGGCCATCGAGGATTCACAGAGCTTCCGCCAGTTCCTCCAAACTGGTGCCCATTTAGTTCCCCGCTTGCGTTACGGTGTTTACCGGAAGCCAATTGGCACCAGCGACTGTCATCAATCTGCTAGCCAAAGCTCAAAAATGGAAACAGACGAAAATACTGAGAAGGATTCTGAAATTAAGGCCGACGCAGCAAGGAAGTACCAAGAGCTCGCGGAGTTGGTCGAGGGTGATGCTGAAGCAAAGTTTAAGACGTTGAAAGCGCTTGTTTTGAATGCACAAGATTCCAAAAGCGAGCCTTCCCCGGATTCTGTAATGGAAGAAGAAATTACCGCAAGAGGAAAAGAATTTTCCGAGGAAACAGAAGTACCAGAGGACGTGAAAGAAATGTCCATTGACTCGACTGAGACTTTGTTGGCTGAATTGGCGGTAGTACCTAAGGGAAAATCTTTATCTCAGGTGCTTATTTCCAATAAGAGTCCAAAAACTATTGACTGCGAGGGCTTAAATTTGTCTGTTGTTAATTGTTTTGACATGACTGTTGCATCCATTCCAATCGAAAAAAGGAATGGTATTGCACCAAACAGGACATCGAAGTTCAATGTCACAGTAAGCAACACCCACTTCAAATACCCGTTTAAAATCGTGTTGAACTCAGAAAAGTTCAAAGGCGAATGCCTGCTTAGCTTGAAAAACATGAGTGGCCAAGTGTCATTGTTGCATAAGGCGAGGGAGGAGAGAGGTGGTTCTTTCATGGATGCCGAGCATGGCTTGAGTGAACAATCTCAAATGGAAAGTATCACTCGCCATGGGTCTTGTTCAAGCACACCATCATTTGCCACTGCATCAGTGCATTCTATTCTCTTGCCATCATTGCCGAAAGAGGTCCAGTCGTTGGTTGCCGTTGATCGAGAACAAGACACTATCAACAGAGACGTCACCATGTCTGAAGATGAAGACGAAGATGAAGACAACGATGACTATGACTTGATAAGTGTCACCGAGGCAGAGGACTTGGACTCCGAATATGAGATCTTAGCCGAGGGTAGTTCCATCGAGTAATGTCTCTGGCCGAATATGTTGGTATCTGTTCTGTTGTCGTTATGGGTGAAATTTTGGCCAATTTGCTCGTTTGCCCGTTAATTATGCTGTTCAATATTCCCAATTCGTCTCCGTGAGATGTAGTTGGTCTGAAACACAGTATTGGTCTTCTCTAACCTCCTTTTTTTTATTTCTCTTTAGCTTTGGTTTTCAAATATTTAATGTATTGTCTTTTAAATCCGGTTGGTGTGCATACGACAGCTCGCGAGTACATGAACTGGACCAAGCTGTTACGTCTATGAGTGCATCTCTGCAAGGACTCATCAACACAACATCCATACCCAAGATGGCGAATTTCAAAGAATCCGCTCCAGAGAGCGAAGGTATGTGAAACAATGATAATCAGAACGCTTAGTGTGCGAGAAGGCCCAATTTTTTACTAATGTATAGAACAAAAATTCAAAGTCAAGTGCCAGGAATTGCGTAAACGCATTGCCGAGGTCGAGGAAAGCAACGAAATCTCCACGCTTGCATTATCACGGACAAGGACATCAATCCGGAGGCTCCGGCTTGAGTATGCGGTTCTTTTGGAGCGGCTTGAAGCGCAAGTTGTGCGTCTTTCACAGGAGGAAAACGGCGGAAATACCGAAGCCATGGCCCGGCCCAACGGCCCTCTTTTGGTCGATGATAACTTGAACTTCAAGGTCGCCAAGCCGAAAGGAGCAAAGGCTAGAAGAGGCAGAGGTGGTGTAATGTCGGCGGCGGCTTTGCGAAAGGCTGCACGAGACCCAAATTTGCCTAAGCGGCCAACTAATGCGTACTTGATGTTTTGTGACAGGGAGAAGGACAAGGTGCGCGCAGAGCTTGAGAAAGAGAATCCAGGAAAGCCTGTCACCGAACTTACACGTGTTTTGACGGATCTATGGAAGGGGTTGGATGATACCGCGAAGATCCCGTACTTGAAGCTCTATGAGGAGGACCGTGAACGGTACCATCGAGAGATGGTGATTTACAACAAGCGGAAACATGATGATGCCAATACAAAAAGTAAGCCTTCAATCAAAATTAAGCTTGGTGTGGCCCATTTGGACCCTGCCTCTCAGGAAGATCCGGAAACCCCCTCTGAAACTCCAGAAGATGTGAATGAGGAAGACGAAAACGAAGAAATTGAAGAAAACGAAGAGAACGATGAGAACGGTGAGAACGGTGAGAACGGAGATGGCGAAGACGACGGAGATGCAGAGGACGAGGATTTGGAGGACGAGGATGTGGAAGAGGAAAATGATGAAAACGAAAAACATGGCTCGCCAGAAACGCTCCGTGGTATAAAAAGAGAAAATAGCTTGGAATCTCTACCGGAAGCTGAGGCGGGCGACGAAAGTGGCAGCGAGAAGAAACGAAAGATGTAGGAAAATATCAAGTTCATGTGAAAAGGGTATCAAAAGCGGTCCAGAATAGGCTCGGGCCAGTTACTGTTGATAGGAGTTGACTGATATTGGACTCGAATGTTCCACAATGCGCAGTGACCAGCCCAACGTTACTTTCAAAAACAAGAAAGAAGTTAAAGTTAAAAAAAGAAAAGAAACAGAAAGGAGCAGGCTAAAATCAGCAAAGGTGACAAGTCAAATCACAAATATCCACGTTCAAAATGAACAATCTAAAAAAAGGGGAATCGCAATGTTTTTGCAATGTTTTCTCCACATCATATGCTATTATCGTTTTCACTTCACATTTCTTATAGCAATACACACCTCACACGTTTAAGACTGATACAGGGTGTATGTAGTATTACATCCTTTGAGTATACTTTGCCAATCCATGAGTTGAAAGCCTCCGGTGACACTTTTTTATCTTACTTCTTAGTTATTTAGTATTTTAAAATCTTAATATGTCACTTTGATAAATCAGTGTATCTTCTTATCTTAATTTCTGGCTAGCCTGGATACCTCTTGCAAGTCTTATAAGTTTTTCGGGTGTAATTCTTGTAAACGTTTTGTTGGAAAAAAAGCCCTGGAAGTGTACATCAGTGGAGCAGTAAAAGTGTAGAATCTCTTGCCTAAGGTACATGCATGGCAAGATCAGGAACGACACAAAAATGCAAACATGTTGAGAAAAGGACCCAATCTTAGGCATTTTTCTATTTCATTTAAATGCACATTAAAAGTAATTTTGATTTGACTTTTGTGTTCGAAATCCTGATTAGGCTCAGACCACCCAAAACAGACAACAGGCAACAGACATCAGCACCTCAAGCAGTACAAGTTCTTATGTAAATATTAGAACAAAGGTTAACATTAGATAAAGGTTCAACTATTGAGTATCAAAGATCGTCATCTGAGGTTTTAATAAACTAAACCAGAACTTTGTTTTGAAAAAAAGAAATAGGGGTATGATTCTAATAATGGCATATTATCAAAGTTTCTGTAGAAACAAAATGGTTCCTCTCCATAAAGGTTTAAAGAATTTCGCCTTTGCAAAACCCACTACCAACTTTCAAGAACTAAACTTTTACTGAATGACAATTCTCCATAATGAAGACGGAAATTACATTGTAAGATATCATTGTATCCTGGAAAATACTCCGCTATTATAACGAGGTTCTTTACACATCATTCCTTTCGTGGGCGCTGCACTAACCTGAAAGTTCGCACTTAAGCAACCGAGTTCACACCTCAACCAACATCAATTATAAATGCTATTATATTGTTATATGTACATGTTCTTTTGTTTTTAATCTTCGTTGTTAAACACTTCACCCTCTATTCGTGGTTTTTCTTGGACCGCTTGGCGCGGTAGTATCCCTTATCGTCCTTACGATGCTTTCTCTTTTCACGGAAGTTCCCGTGTCTCTTCAACTTCCTGCGGGCTGCTACTTCTGGTGCATTGATAGCCAACTGTGCCCTCTTGACTCTTCTCTCTTGTCTTCTTTGGTCAACCTGCTTTCTCACGGAACTGTAGATTTCCAAGTACTCCGTGACTCCCAACTTCTCTTCGAGCGTCTTGGTGCATTCCTTTGCCATGTTTAAAACATCAAGCTCTGCGTCAGTGTACGCATCTTGTTCAAGAATATAATACATTCCCAATAAGAGCAGGCTGGCTATGGAAGGCAACTGCTCACGCGTGACAAGGTTAGAGATCACTGCTCCAAGTTGGATAGCAGACTTACGAGCCACCAATCCCTTGTCGGAACGCGTGTCTTGTCTCATAAGTGAGCACACCCGTGCCAAAACAAAATCCACTGCCAGAGCGTATCTGGGGGCTTCAATCACCTCACCGTTGACATCAAGATGCACTTCCTCTTCGTCGTGCTTGCTTTTTTCTTTCTCTGCAGCTGACTCGATAGTGAGGTAAGGAGTCTGTTCGTTTTGCCACTTAGTAAGGATCTGAATCATGTTTTTCACCACCTGGTTGCCGAGTTCGGGAGAAACCACAGGTGCACCCAACTGCCGGAGAAGTCTATATGAAATGGTCTGGAGTTGCTCACCAGTGATGGCGAAGCCTGCCTTGTCCAAGTTACCCAAGAGCACTCCCACCAAACGTGAAGCAAGTAATCTCACCCACGTGTGTGGGTAAAGAATCGACTCGAGTATGTGTCGCCAGATAACTTCAAACTTCTCTGTAAGAACCTCACTACCCAAAACATTGCACATACCAGAAAACACACTCATGGCCGTGTACACGTCCTCCCAGTCGTTGTCTGACTCGGGGGCACCGTTTCTCGACAGTCCGGTGACATCCTCAACGAGTGCAAATGCTGTTTTGTCGAGCTTTTCGTTCACCCCATAGCCAAATACAGAAAGATAGATCTTGTAGATGAGGAGACCGCAACGTCTTAGCAAACTATTGTTATTTTGCAGCATCCATGAGTAGATAAACTTCTCCATTTCTGCGGCCTGCTCTTTCTTGACCTTCTTGAAAAGTCTACCGATAAGAGCGGAAGCCATTTCACGGCACTTCAGAATATCGTCAGCCACAGCTACGTTGGCCAACCCGACAAAGAAACTGGTGGCAAGCTGTGCAAGAAGAGTACTGGACGATTTCAAGATGATCGAATGCATGAGTTCCATCACAGACTCTCTTCCCGATTGTGTTGGGTAAGCCAAGTTGTTAACCAAGAACTTGAATGCCTTCTCTAATTTGGCAGGCCCTTGCTCGTACTCCATCAAGAACTGGAAGTACAATGCTCGTGACATATCACGGATCTCCTTATAATGATTCACAACCATGATGCTCGAAACCTTGTCCATAACCTCGTAAACTTCTGGAAGCATAACGTGCTGGAACAAAACCGCCTTGAGAAAATTGAACGCGAGACCTTGTTGCTCAGGGTCTTCCAAATCTGGCATGATTCTGACGAGAATGTACATCATAGCACTGTCGCTCAACTTAATCACGGGCTTGTGTCTGACGAGCGTTGCCAAATACCGCAAGCAGGTCTGACTGAGTTCACTGGATGTGCTGACCAAGTTCTCGATGATGGTGAATGCTTTAGTGGCACTCTTGGTGAAAAATTCGTTTCTTTCCTCGTCAAAGTCAAGTTTAACAATGAGATCCAAAAGTCTGAACAAAGAGACAAGCAAACCCTCATCCTCGGCCTGCAAACTGGACTCCATCAATGGAATGAAACCATCTAAGTTAGCTACCGTCAACAAGTGGGTCTGTTTACCAAGTGCACTACGCATGAGCTCGAATGACAACTTCTGCAACGAATAAAGGATCTGTGATTTGTCCACATTCATGTGTGTGGGCTTGGCACTTGTCTTGACCAAAAAGTGTTCCTCGGCTGCAGTAGGCTCCACATACTTCCGCGTATGGAACTCGACCGACGTTGACTGCTGATGGAGCTCGTAGCAAAGAACCAAAACTTCCCTCGTTGCGGCATTAGGGTTGAACATAAGTCCATGGGAGTATTTACGGAGAAGATCGTCGAGCTTTCTGCGAGTCTTCAACGGGATGTTGACCTTAAGAAGCATTTTGATCGGTTCCACAAGGTACCGGAAACACGACAAGCTGATGTTCGAGCAAAGAACCTCTCCTGTGTCGAAACTTTTCTTGGACTTGACTTCCTTCATGGAACTAACGTAGTCCTCGGCGTCTTTATCTTGACCAGCAGCTCCAAAGATATCTTCCATGATGATATCTACGATGAGCGAGGCCGAGTCATCCAAGTCGCCGGTCTCCAAGTCGTTACGGATAGCCGCAAGAATGGCATGAAGCGTGTAACTCAAAACGTGGATTTGGGCACCACGGGAAAGTGCTGTCTTAAGCTCCTGTACGATGAACTTGAAATACTTGGCGCCAACAATTCCGGTAACCTTGCACAACGTCTTACGCACAGAGTCTCTAGTGGGCTGATACCTCGAACGCAACGCCTGACACGTGCTTGTCAAGGTACCTGAAATGGCGGACTCAGCAATGTTGTCAGAAACACACAAGAGACAGTTTATGGCGGCCTCCACTAAAAGTGTCCGGTCCACAACTGTTTCGTCATCTCTGATCCGGACGATTTTCATGATGGGCTCGAAAAACTCTCTCATGATGAACGCCTCCGTACGTTCAGCATCCTCCGGCATTCTATCGAAACTCTCGAGAAGATTGCCCTCACGGGCGGCCCTGAAAGATGTCAACATACCCTGGGAAATGTGGATCACCAAACGGTACTTGTCTCTTTTGTGTGCCTCATCTTCGTGTGCTGCGGCATTGATATGTTTTCTGAACAACTGTCTGAAATGGTCCCAACGCAAGCGCAGCACCAACTCTGCCCACGTGGCATGAGTATCGTCCAACACTGGGCGCATCTTATCCCCTTCACATAAGGTGTATGACTCCGTCATCGGCAAGATATAATGGTATAAGCACTCCGGGCTCAATTGTGTCTTCACCGTCACAAGGCTTCTAATTGCTTGTTGTCTGCACTTGATCTGGATATGGGTAAAATTCTTGAAGAAGTCTTCGTCTGGGTCCTCGGACAACAAAACCTTCATGGACTCAAACTCGGGGAACACGTGGTGGTTTTGCACGGCAGTTGCCAATACATGAATGTAGCCATCCTTGATGTCATCTGACTCCTTCCTCAAACCAACCCGCAACTGAGGTACCACAACCGTATGGAATAAGTCCTTGTACTCTTCTGTGTCCTCCGGACTTTTGTTTGCGAACCCATCGATGAAGCGCGTCAAAGTGTAAGACGCGTTCGACCGAATAGGTACCTCTTCTGGGTCATTGATGAAGAACAAACACGCTTGCACGATTGGAAGCCACTGCTTTGGAGTAAGCGAGGTGTAGAGATCTTCGTTGACCTTCTTGAAGGCGCTCAACCGGCGTTCGAAATCTGGCTCGGACAATCTCTTGGTCGAGTATGCGTTCAAATCAGACAAAAGATCTCCAACAACCTCGTACTCTGAGAATCTGCCACCAATGACACCAAAAATTTGAACCAACGCTTCACGGATATTTCTATCTTTGTATGAGCGGAACGCTTGTGCGCATACCTCGTAAAGCGTCGAAATATCCTCGAAAGTACAGTCGAAGCCTTCCAAAATGGAAACCAATGAGAGAAGCAAACTGACTCTATCGTTGGGGCCAATCTGCGCCGGTGGCTTTCTAATAGCAGAAGCGCAAGACTCCACAAGCGCCTTTTTGGTGGCGTTTTCCTTCACATATCCACCCTCGATGATCAAAAGCAACAAAGTGGCAGCCCGTGCATTAATATCCTTATCTATCGTGACCTCAATGATTTGAGGAAGAACAGACAACAAGCCATCAACAATCAAGGCCAAAAGCACGTAGTAGTTGTCGTCAGTAATGTCTTTACGCGTGAACGCGGCAATACTGAAGTCCAAAATCGCTGACTTCACCGCGTCCTTGGCGTGTGGGTTAGCAAGCAAGTCCATAGTTGCCCTTACAGCAGCAAAATCATCCAAGTAGAGGAATGGAACAAGACGGGGGGAGTTGATCCACCCAACAATAAGGCTCATCAAAGCCGAAGGTTGCTGGGCATTTTCCTGCGCAAACCTGGTAAGACGTGGTTTTATGATGGACGAAAAGATCAACTCAGCCTCGTCCTTCCAGTCATACGTAGATGCGGTGATTTTGAAAAGATGATCAAGACACTTGAAGCCCAACAGACGAACGTTTCTGGCAATCTTGTGGGTGAGGTCGTTGTCTTGGGATGCAAAGTCATGGTCGGAGGCAGAGTCAAGCACTTTCTGTGCGCTCAACAACGTGAAAGTCAAAGGCCGGATGGAATGACGCAAAACCTCGGCAAACTTATATCCGAGACCATTGTACACTTCAAACAACATGTTAAGGTATCCAACCATGCTGTTGAGTGCCTTTTTGGATGGTTCTGGGAGCTCGCCTGTCTCGAAGAATGGCTCATAGTCCATCTGTTGAGAAAGAATGGCGAGGAACTTCTCGATATGGGTGTCAGGCAAGTTGGGCAAAATCGTGGCGATGGCAAACTTACGTCCATTTTTGCTCTTGTTGTTGGAAGCTCCCTTGGCACGACCATAAAGAATCCGCAACACAATAGGAATGACCTCGGCCTCGTCCTGGTGCTCGATCTTTGAATCGGCGTTTTTGTTGACGAGCGACTGAAGCTCATCTCTAAAGAGCTTATCTTCAAGCAAGTTCTTCAAATTATCCTTGTACTTATTAATTTCGGGCTTGTTCCATGCGAAGAGGATTTCAAGCGACTCCTGCTGGACATTCGTTTGCTTGGAAGAAAGGTTTTCAAGAATAAGTTGAAAGAGTTTCTCGTTACCGGGAATCTTGCTCATCCGCTTGAACTTGGCACAAACTGCAACCATCGCAAGCTTATCTTTGTTTGTCCAAGATGAGAAGTCTTCGGTACTCGTTTCATCATCCTCCGATTGCTGGAGCTGAATCACATACTCAATAAACTCGGCACCATGCAGTTCTACAATATATGGAACCGCTTGTAAAGCCTTGATAACTCTGGCGCGTAGTTGCGGGTTATAGGAGCGAGCAATGCTTTTCGCCTTCGCGTGCTCGATGATTGATGAAAGAATCCCCAGGTCACTTGCAAAGTTGGTTTCTGCTGCGGCTTGGATGCTTCCCATGAGCCTATCATCAAGTACTTGAAATTTGGGCACACAAATATCCATGGACTCGGGACCAAAGCCCTCGTCATCAATATACTCCTTGTGCTGGTTCAGGTAGTCATACTTCACAAAAACCATGAGCAATTTCCAAAGAAGTTCTTCGCATCCACACTGCGCGAGCTGAGAAAGCGACTCATAAACTGCCAACCAACACGGCTGGAAATTGTTACTCAAAAGACCGACAATGAATTGCGAGAGTTGGCGTTTGTCGATATCTGTGCGGTCCTTCAGAGAGGAAAACTCGCTGATTACATGGCGGATTCTCATCTTGACATCGTTGGAATTGGCAACTGTGAGTGGCACCTGATCAATGATGCGGATCTGCGACAACACAAAAGGAACTGGCAAGCCTCTGCACTCAAAGAGCTTGGACAAAAATTCTGCGGTCTTCAAACGGATGTGTTTATCGGGCAAATTGAAGTTATTTGCCAAGAGGAAGCAAATCTGGTACTGATCGTCAGCCAAAAGCGCCGAAACTTGGGAGTGATGCTTTTCAAGGAACCGGGTGGCGCCCGTCAAAAAGTCGAGCGAGTCACGACACGTCTCAAGGCAGTTCTGAATGAAGGCGTAGATTTCGGCAGACACAGATGAGGTACTCTGCGAAAGTTTCACAGTCACGCTCATACTTGTACCTAGAACGTCATGCAAGAAAGGGGTCTGGGGCAAAGTGCGGTCCGAAAGCGACTGGAGGATGCGCAAAGGGGTGGAGCTTTCGCTACCGCCATCGGGGGTAAATGACAATAACTTCAATTTCCAGAAAAGTCCTTGGAGAACAGCATTGCAGAAGGGTTCCTTTATATCGCTCTCCATCATCTCGAGCAACTTGGTGGTAAGAAAAGACGGAAGCACAATACCCGCCACAGAGCTGGGCGCGACGCTTTCCAACTTCAGTAATTTCTGGGAAATATTAAGGAGCTGGGTCTCACTTGAAGCCTTGTTGATGACAGTCTGAAGTGTACGCAGGGCTCCGAAAGAAGCCATTTTATCGGGCGCATTGATGACTGCTAGTTCGTAGAAACTCAAGTAGTACTTGTTGTTAGAAGCGGAAGCCAAAAAACCAGACATGAAGTCGAAGTAGCGCGAGAGGTATTCATTCAGACAGTTACGCACAATCACGGCAAAAAGATGGGCCACCAGCGCCATCAACAGGGCCGTAATCCTGTCCACGGAACCTGCTGCCGTCTTCGCCTTCTTTAGGAGTGGCTCTACCACAGAAAATACCGAACCCCAGTCCAGGATTTTCTTTCCGGACTCCAGGAAACACATGGTGATGAGGATCTGTGTCACGTGCTGGAGAACACGTTGGGATTTGGTTTGAGACTCCACCTCTTTAAGGTAGGACAAGCACCCAGCATAGAACTTCTCGCAGGCAGCTGCAGAGCCATGTTTGGAAGCCTGAAGCATGATATCACAGAGAGTAGCTACACATACATCTGTAGAGGCCTTGTTTGCCAAAGCATTTTCAAGCAAAGCGGCAAAAACTGCAGAGGACTTGGAGTGGAAGGTTTCCTGGGTATTCTTCATGGCCTCGCTAAAAAGTGTGACTAAGGACTCCCTGTAGAACTTGTTTGCGGCAAGCAATTGCTTGTTCTTATTGAAGGAGTACTGAACAATGGCCGTCAAAGGGCCGGGTTTCAGCTTCTTCACCAAGAACGATAACGCCTCGGCGCAGAACCGCGACACATACGTTTTCTTGGTCATCTCCAACACAGGGAGCAACTCGGAGAAAGTGGGGGTCAAGTCCTCGGTGAGCACACGCGAGAGGTATTTGAACGCAAAAGCCAACGTGTTGAAACACCACTCCAAAACGTTGGAGGTATTTCTCATGTTTTGCGAGTCATTGGGGTTGGTCAGCTGCGAGAGCGTCACCACCAAATGCAAAAATTTGTTGTAAAAGGGCATAAAATCCGGACCCAAGTCATGGATGAATTGCGACAAAAGCTCTAATAATGGCTGGATAGAGTTGATATCAGTTCTTTCGATGTGTTGATGCAATGACGCAAAGATGGTTTCTTGATGATGGAGAATCTGAGGCAACGTCTGACACAACGGCTCCACTTCACGCACAAAAGCAGTGAAGTCACCACTGATGTTGACTTCTTTCCAGTGTTCTAGTGTGGCCAAAAAATGTGACGTTTCCACGTAATCATGGGCCCGCGTATTCAATTTCCGATTGGGCTCAATCTTCATGGAATCGATCCGCTCTTTAAACGAGCGGAACCCGTGACGTCTTTCTTTGGGAGCATCCGACATTCTAGAGATTTGTTTCTATAAGAAAAAAAAAAAAAAAATAGGATGACCTCTGACAAATTCAAGACTTTTTGTGGTTTTCTTTTCGAACAACTCTTCTGGGGTATGGTTTTTTCGCAGGGCATCTCAACTTGGAAGATGGCTAGAGATGCCGCAGACTGCCCGGTGTGGGATGTACGGGTGTGCTTATCTGGTCCAGGTGAGAGACCTTGGGAAATTCGGTATCTGGGGCTACTTTTGGGGATACCAATTGGGTTTTTACAACTCTGAAAACATCTCACGTATAATTTTGAATTTTTTGGAGCTAATCGAGGTACAAAGTCACCCTTTTTCATCTACATAAGGAAGGCTGCCGGGGGCACGTGATACACCCTACTCAGAGACATACGTAGAAAGACCACCTCAAAAGCGTATTCAAAGGCCCCTATAAGTGTATTTTGAAATTTTAATCCATTATTTCAGTGCTCTGTGAAAGTACCGGCTTGCTTTCAGAAGTAGAAGTACTTTATTTGGGGGATCTTGTCCGACGTAATTTCCAAACCCTGTGTCACGTGACCTCGCGGAGATAATCTAGGTCCTCCCATACCACTAATCCACTTCTTACATCTCAAACATATCAATATACATCCACCAATTTCCCCTCATCCCGCATATCAACCCCAATAATAACCCACCATATGCTGCATAGTGAACAGATGCCGCTTTTGAGCCCACTGGGCCCCCTGAAAGATGCACATAGCCAAAAACAACCCCCTCAAATGCAAGCCAATAAGGCGGGGTCGAAGATCTCACAACTGCCGAAAATCGGACTCCAAAGAATCAGCAGAACTAGCCAGAAACTCAAGCTTTTGCCCGTGGTTCCTGATTTAAATTCGGGGGACGAATCTTCCGAAGAAGAATCTCATTCTGGCGGCGGCTCTCAAAGAAATGGTGTGTATTCCCAGGTCACTAAGATCAAAGATAAGCCAGCACGTAAAGACGCAGAAATCTTGGGAAAACTGCATCGGGATCTTCTTCCGAGGGTTACGGCGTACTGTACGTGTGGCTCGTACAAAATGAAAGATTTGTTACGGTGGCTCAAGGACCGCAAGCGTATCCATAATACTGCTCCCAAGCTCTTTGACGAGTGTCTCTATACACCGTTCACATATAAGGACTGGAGAAGCGATTCTGATGATGACAGTCGCAAACTCATCCGGCTTGCGGACGACGGAGGCGAGATAGAGTTTGGCAAGAAAAGTGACGTGTTTGTGTTTGAGTACGGAGTGGTTATTCTCTGGGGGTATACGGTGAAAGAGGAGCAGGCTTTTCTTGAGGATTTGGCCCGCTTTGAAAGCGAGAAACTCTCCAGTGAAGATATCCAGGTGGAAGAATTTAACTACTACATCACCACTTCATACCAACCGCGTATCTACAACGACTTCATCACGCTCCGTGACGACCTGAACTACATGTTGAAGCTCCTGATTTCGCATGCTCTAGCACAATCAGTCAAGATCTCACTCTTCGAGGAATTGGTCGATAACACCATCGAAGATACACACGATATCCCCCAGCAAATTGCCCACACGGGTAAGGTGGAGATGACGCGAGACGAGACCATGAAGTCCATCGGTGAGCTTTTCATTCTACGCATCAACATCAACCTCCATGGGTCCGTGCTTGACTCGCCTGAACTCATGTGGGCAGAACCCCACTTGGAGCCCATCTACCAAGCCACTCGCGGATACTTAGAGATCAACCAACGTGTAGAACTTTTGAACCAACGATTAGAAGTGATTTCTGATCTTTTACAGATGCTCAAAGAGCAGTTGGGCCATTCGCATGAAGAAAACCTTGAGTTCATCGTGGTATTGTTGGTATGCATCGAGGTTTTGGTCAGTGTGGTCAACATTGTGGTTGATATTCTTACCTACTAGAGGTTCTAAATTTTTGGGGCACCGTTTTGCAGACCAAATGGACCAAATGCTCTTCTGGGATGGTCTCAGGGTTGCCATTTTGCCATGGTCCCACTAGTGCAATATATGCACACTGCTGGAAGAAAATGTTTGTTTGATTTTTTTTTTTTTTTATGAATTTCTTGCTTTCGGAGGAAATTTTCGAGTTAAAACCTCAGGTTTTCGTTTTTTTGGGGTCTGGTGATTGGCTTGCTCTGATAAAAGTCTAATTTGATGTTGCTTGGTCATGCAAATCGCCTTTTTGAATTCCACTTTTGTTTCCAGAGTCTATTCCGAAGCTCTCAATTCTTATTTTTCTATTTCCTTTTTCCTCGGCATTATTTTCTCAGAAACCACCAGCAATCTTGAAGGGCCCAGATCTCAAAATGGTGCAGCAACAAAACGCACAGGGCATACATACATCACGCGTGAACGAAGACTTTCTTCGAAAATTCTCGTTGAGGCGAATGATTGCTGTTTCCAGTCATCAGATACTACTTGAAAACTTTCCATCGAAAGACATCAAAAAAAAAGACGAAGGAGAAGCCCTAAAACACGAAAAAAAAAAAAAAAAAAAAAAAAAAGACGGAATTTCTCTTTCCAGGCACCGCACGGTTTTCCTATGCATGAGAGCAGCAAACGAAAAATTGATATGAATCGGGACCCGAGGCGGCAGTTTCTCGATCTCACGAAGGTAGAATGCAGCAACTCGGAAAGTGTTCCTCGATGAACGAACGAGCGACTCGCAAATAGACGCGCAATAGCGTCATCGATAAAATTGTGGCTGCATAACGCGCTTAAGTGAAAATTCCTTCTTTTTCTTTTTCTATTTTCTTTTCTTAAGGGTAAGGATATTTACCACCTACTCAAGGAGGATTATTCACCTTGCTTTCATAGTCGTTAACCCGACTGAATGCTCAAGCGGGTCTACAATTTTTTCAATTGAGGCTAGTGCGCACTTGCTGCTGCACGAAAAAAAAAAACAATTGGGCGGGCCAGTACCGAGATGCGCGGGATCTTGTGCAAACTCTAATTACATGCACGTCGTGCCTGTGCTTTCACCTTTCTATGCTGGAATGACTGCACTTAAAGATACAAGTCATCTGCAGATATGATGATGCGCACATGTCTCGCAAATATGGCTAGTGAGTGCATTGGCCACAACTTATTAACCCAGCCATCCGCTGGGCCACATATTTTTCGAAAAATTTGGACTCCGACTCCGACTACATTAGACCCAGGCAAAGAAGTGATTGCAAAAAGATCATATTTTTTCCACGACTCTTGCATAAACAGTGCTGAATATTCTGTGAGCTAAAATTCACTATCACCTGATTGTTAACTTCTTAGCTTCACGTGGGATTTTTTTCATACTTTCTATTGACTTTTATCAGTGACGCTTTTATTTTCGCCATTTTCTAATTTGCCACTCACATCATGACTTTCGCAGAAAGCAAACCACCAACATTAATCAGGACGAGCAGGCTTTCTTCTGAATATATCAGAAAGAACTTGGATACCATCAATGTTCCTATCAGATTAAAGACGGACGAAAGCTTTGGTCAGATCAAAAGGGGCTGGTCTGATGAAGAGTTGAAAAATGAGAGAAGACTTGTGGCTTTGGAGGTGGATCGTGAAAACTTCACCACTTTCAACATCAAGTTTTCAACCGTGTCACCTAGCTCGGTGCCCAGAGATCATAAAGGGTTGATTATATCCTGTATTAGATGGAAGGAAAGGGATATGATGGTGGTGACATCGGTGGACATCTTGCTTGTGCTTGAATCTTTAGTGGGTGAACCATTTTCGGTCGAGGAAAAAAGTAGGATCCGCAGAAACTTACAATTCTTAAAGCCAAACACGATTGCACGGTCCACATCTGCGCGTCTTTTCCATTCCCTCATGTCAATGGAGAACCCTCGCCCAAGAAACATCGAAAAGGACGTGAAGGTGTTCAACTGGAATAACTTTTTCGATGCTTTGAACAAGGTGTTGTCAAAGTACTCCGCTAACCCCGATGTCTTCGGGTCGCAAGCAAAGGCTCCAGTACAAGAGTACTTCCCTACATCAATGCAACCACCAAGTTCGCATTTTGTTCCTCTAACGTATGAAGTGGAAGGGCATCCGAATCCCACTACGCACGCCCCCAGTACATCAGCGTTTCCCTTCAAGGGCAACAGTTTCGCCAGCTTACCCTGGCACATGGTCAGCAAAATCAAAGGATTCGATGAACGACAGCCGAGGCCTAGACCGGGATTTACAGCGGGCTCAGAATGGCTTTTCGAAGCCGACCATACCTTATTCGCACCCGGCCCCATGGGTGAATTTCCCCAATCAGCAGCAGTATTATAAGCCCGATGCGGATGCCAATTCCGTCGGTATTTCGGAAACATCGGGCAATCTTACTGATTTGTCGCTCAAGTCTAAACCTCAAACGGCAGCAACGTCAACGGTAGAAACTACCACAGGTGATTCCCCGGATGGGACAAGGGCGAATAGTGGCACGGAAAGTGGAAGGGCAGGTGATGATGAATCTATCTCAGATAATTCAAACTCTATGGGAACAGGTTTCACGAAGGGTATTGAAATCGGGTCTGGGGAAAAACAAAGGAAGAATAGCGATGCACTGTCGATGTCGTCATCTTCTAGTCAATCCAAACTCTTGACTGGAGCAGGTGAGAAGTTGAGCCGGGCAAATATGAAGGAGCATGACCGTCAATGGGCAGAGATTTCCAATAATGGTGATCGCATGAACAAAATCGACAATGTTCATCAGAAACTGTCGCTGGATGATAAGTCTGATTCCATCAGTGAATACAATAACCGTACTAGCGGGAAGCGCCGAAAAGCAAGGCGGGCACGGAAGAGAAAGCGTTCGCTACCAAATATCTCTTCTTCGCTCGATCGTTCATTCCCTCTACCCAACCCCCGCCAAATCGAACTTTATTCCCAAGAATACGACAGTGTGGACCTAGACACTCGCTCGACCAGTCCGCAGGGCAATTCATCATCGTCATAACCTCATTTGCATTTCCTTTCATCAATCTACGTATAATTCAATTAATGTCTTTTGCTACTGTACGATTTAATATGAATTTTGGAGTGATATACTCGCTAGCTTTCTTGTAGGATTATAAAAGAAAGAAAAAAACGTGCTATTAGTTGAAGTTTGGGTCTCTTCATCTGGTATCGTTCGTCATTGCCGAATTTAAGGATGCTTGTAAATGGCAGTGGTTCATTCTAGAAAGTTAAGGCACGACAATACAAGAAAGTAAAAATCAAAGCTGATTCTCCATTCTTTCGTCTGCCTAGATATCATCAGTTGAACTCGAGCTAATGTAATAACGAAGTACTAACGTATTTGACACTTATTTCTCCTTCTGGAAAGATTGCGAAATGCTAAAAAACTTTTGATGAAAAGGTCATAGAAACGATTATCAAGATGGAATCCTGATAAAGTTTTACAAAATCATTAAGTGTTCAGTTCTGTACCGGTGAATTCTTTCTGAGATGGTGTTCACCAAACTTTCTAAGCGCACTTATGGATCTTATTCCTCTCGTCTAATTCCTATTTTTTATCAGTGCACCAGCAGTCACATTCTTGTGTTACATTAGGCATTAACTCATTCGTATGTTAGTCCACGTATAAATTTTAAAGTTGTATAAGCTTTCGAGAGTTTTGAAATCCTTTCTGTCGTGCCCCATATGGGGACATCTTTTCTACCTCTCGTACTCCCATCTTGATACTGTCCGATATATGAGTGGTAGAATCGCTATTGTCTTCATATATTGGAGGATTTCCGGTTTTTTTTTCGGAACAGATTAGCTGCATTAGACTATCCCAGTATAGCGGACACCCACGGTGAAACACGCAAGACCTGGAAAGTCAGTCCATTCTGTGGCATGATCACAGTTCATTCTTCAGTGAAATCCTTTCTCTTTCTACTTCCCCTACTGCTCTTTCTTTATTCTAAGAGCATCCTTGAAATCATTCGTGCTCTGAATTGAAGCACCCTTTTGGGGATCAATGGTGACAATGTTCAAGTAGTCCGCAGGAACCTTTTCCGTGGGCTTTACAGGCAACGTTTCCACGTGGTTGACCGGAGCCAAGCGAGGCAAGTCAAATCTCCGCTCAAACGACTCTTGTGGAGCTCCAGATTGAAGCAAGATCGTACGTGGACCCACCACTTTAACAAAATCCTGGTTACCAATGGCGTGCTGTAAAGAACGGCCCCTCACATGTCTAAAAGCGTCAAAGGCCTTCCAATAGTAGTATTTCAGCTGGGTCCAAAGGTCACGCCACGTTTGGATCTTCGCCACTTGAGGTGGAGGCACGATTTTGACATTCTCGATCTTCACGGGGTTCTTAAACGCAACAACACAGTTCTGGAGATCGTGGGGTCCATTTACCGAAATTCCCAATAAATGTGCCCTATTGACTGCGATCACTTCACCCTCCGAAATACTGGCAGAGTAAACTACACCGTTGCCAACCAACCCGAGAGCACCTCTACCATGCACAAAAGTGTATCCGGATTGAAACCAGCGAAATAATCCCGTGGGTTCTCGAGACGTGAGCTTCAACTGTTTGCTGAAACGTCTTGAGATCTTACTGGGCAACGAGCGGACCGAAATCTCGAGCGATGGGCCAGCGTATACTTGTAAAGCATCTCTTTTCAAAATAGCCCAATCAGAAGACCCATCCAACGAGATATTCGTGAAAGACTTCGAGGTTGTCCTGGAAAAGAGCCGAGGAAACCACGTGGGTGAGTTTGATGACACAAGCAAGTTGAATGGCTCCGTGCCAACGATTTCCTGGTACCGCGACACGAAATTTCCATAGATAAAACGAGAGATGGGACTAAGGAACCGCGAAGTGAACGTCACATGGTCTAGATTCGCTTGGAGTGTCAAAAGCGTGTTGCGACGTATGTACACTGGAAGCGAAGGGGGAGCAGCCACCGTAAGTGCCAGAGGCGGGGTTCCAACGGCTTGGAGACTCACGTCATCGACACTCTTAAGATTCGGGAGGCCTGGTACGTCATCCACGTTTGGAGAGTGTGCTGAGGCAGAGAATGTCACCGGCACTGGGTTCATGGATTTTGGTGCCTGGTCAAATGTCAACCCACGAGAGAAGACATGGGTGTGAGACCGCAATTGGGCGGCAAGCCGGGGCTGGAGCCGGAGTTTGGTGGACGTGGCTGTCTTCATTATAGCGACGCAGTTGGTTTTGTTTAAATTATTTAAGAATGTGTGTTTTTTTATGTGAGTTGAATGAAATCTATGGTAGTGGAATTTCAAGATTTCAGTTTCGGCCTCTAGTTAAAATGTCGCAATATAGTGGAGGAATGGGCCGGGCCCAGGGCCTCGCAGCTGTAGGGCCTAGGGCCTATGGCCTCAAGCCTGATGTGCGAAGATGCCGCGATTCGGCAAATAATGACACGGTTAGAAATAGGGGTTTCACATATGAAACATTTGTCTTGAAATAAATGGTAGGTATTTGTATTGGGGAGGCTTTTTATATTGGAAATTTTTCAGTGATTTGTTTTTAAAGTGAATAAATTCTAATATTTGTATTTATATTTGGTTTAATTGGGTTGTGTGTAGCATCATGATGGTTGCTACAATTTCGCAAGAATTAAGTGTTTTTAAATGGAGCTTAAAAAATTATTTAATAGAAAAAATTTGGAATAGAGAATGTTAACAATTTTGTCTTTTTTTTCCTTTCTTTTTTCTCTTTAATAGTGACAATCTTATTGTTTTTAGCCTCGTTCTTAATATCTTTGGTACTTTCAAAACAAGAATTACTCCTGGCTGAAGTATTAAATGACAAGTCTGGCAGTGAGTAACAGGAATATATCACCTTGGTAGCATTGCACTTTATTAATCGACCATCTTTTAAGAATCTCAGAAATTGAAATAATTATTAGCGCTAGATGAAAAATAAAAGGTCCCTTGAAAATTCACGGAAGGAGATAACCATGTAAGTTTAGGCCAGTAGTTTGTTTCTTACTTCATGACTCACTTAGTGAACAGCTTACATCTAGCTTCATCTTCGTTTAATTATCATGTTCTCTACTCCATTTCAAAAATTTGACAACAGCTGAAGCTCCCTACGTAGGACATATTTTCCCATACTCTCACTATTTTCAATGATTTTTCTTTTCTTTTTTTTTTTTTTTTTTCTTTTTTGAAAGAAAAGTGACCAGCACCAGCATTACTTCCCAACTACAAAAAACTATAGAAGCTATAGAAAAAACCTGTAACAAGTTCACAACTTCAGATCAGGTGTATGACACTTGGTGTAACCCAAGAATCACACTCAAGGTCTCCCATTGGGAGTGACCCCTCATGAAGACCTCTGCCCAATCCAAAATCATTGCCTTGAATTTAAAAGAATAATTATGTCATCGGCCCA